>JBBPNN010000005.1:0-131996 GCA_038090935.1 Hortiboletus campestris
GCGCGCCTGCCTGTGGAGAAGACGAAAAAGTCTGTGGGGCCATCTGCGATGAGGCCAGAGGAAGAGGCAGGCGCGGAGAAGTTGCGGGCGAGGAGGGGGCGGAGTGCGTTGTAGATGGCGGTGGCGGAGCGCTGGTTGCGGTGTCTGCCGTAGAGGGCGAGGGCAAGGTAGAGGAGGAGGGGGAGGAGGAGGAGCAGGGCGAGCGTTGGTGGGAAGGAAGAAGGCATGAGGCGGATCGAACGAAGCAAGCGGGCAATTGGCCGTTCCAGTCGACAACCACCATCAAATCGAGCCAAAGGCAAGTCCCTCCTCTTCCTCCCCCCCACCAGCCATGGACCCGTCTGCGTTTCTCATAAATGCCGCCATGTTCCCCCCCATCCAGATACACATGCAGGAATGTCTACTGCCCACCCTCTCCTCCTCCATCACACACTCACTCCCAATCCAGGGCCAGAACCACCCAACCGACTATGCCCACTTCGTCCTCGACGTCCTCGCCAAGATGACCCGTGACGCAGGCGCAATCGACCAGGCCGTCCTCCGCCGTGCCATCGGTCTCGCCTCCTCGTACCTCGTCACAGACACCTCCACCAACCCCGACGGTGGCATCGCAACTTGGCAGACGGGCTTCAACAGGCTCGTCGACCTCGTCGTCGTCCTCCACCACCGCGGCGAGCTCGAACTCGACACCGTAAACGAGGCCTCCAGGGCCTGCTCCGAGTGTTGGAGCGTCGCGGGTACCTGGCGTGGGATGGAAGAGTGTCGACAGGGTGTCAAAGAGGTCGCCGGGAAGCTCAAGAAGCTCCTTGACGAGCCCAACAGGAGGACGTACCAGGGCCATAAAGTGTATACACCCAATAGCCAATAGTTCCTGACGTAATTCACCCCTGCTTTCGTCCCGCCATGTCCACCAGACCACCCCGTCCTCGTCGTCCCCCGCCCCCGCCCCCCGACCTCACGCCCCTCCGCGCCCACTACCTCAAAAAGGCCCTCATCACCCTCCAGCTCCGCAGAGAGCTCGAGGATCTCACTTGCGCGCCCAACCCATCCGCCCTCGCATACCTCGGACCCCCCTTTGCACCTCCGCAGTCCCCCTCTCCCACCCTCGATCTCCCCCTCCTCAAGCACATCTTTCGCCAATATGTCCTCTCCTTTCCCTTCATGGCCGCTGCCCCAAACGGCTTCTATTCCGACAAGCTCCAGCCCTTTGTCGACAGCCTCTTTGCACGCAATCTCTCTTCATCCGTCCTCCTCGACGACTCCGATCCACAAGATCTCGCACCCCGCAAACTCATCGCCAGGGTCGAGCGCAATCTCGCCATGTTCCTCACCTCCGCAGTCAAGCTCAACGAACCAGAGGACGTCCTCAGACTCTCCCAGTCCGACCTTGAGTCTCTCGAGCGTGCCGTCGACAAACGTCTCGCAAAGCACAACCCCCGCAACAGCCTCTTTCACGTCAACATAGTCTCTATCCGTACAGTAACAAACAGGGGACGCGTCAGGTCTCGTGTCCATGAGGTACGCCTCCCCTTCTCATTCCCCGCCACATCCGAACCCCCTCTAGGAGTTCCTCATCCGCACAACTCTCTCTCACGAAAGACAAGTGTGCGTTTCCCGCCGCTACGGCGATTTCAGGACACTTGCAAACGAGGTCTGTCCCTTGTCCCTTTCCCCGCACACACTCACACACGCTTCAGCTCCGCAAAGCCCACCCCGACGCTATTGTCCCATCTCCACCCCCCAAGGATCGCACAGCGGTCGACGTCCCTACCTCCCCCCCTACCATTATACCAACAGACCTTACATTCCCCCCCGAAAACACCTCAACTATCTCCCTAGCCCAGGATCCCTCTCCTCCTGGCGACTTTTACGCCACCCAGTCGAATGGTGGATATCCGCCATCCCGTCTCTCTAGAGAGAAGAACCGCCTCACTCTTCGCGCTTACCTCCATACCTTGCTCGCAACCCCTCCCTTCTCTTCTTCCCCCGTCCTCCGTTCGTTCCTCTTCAGCGGACCTACCAGCATTTCCCCACAGGAACAGGAGGATGCGCGACACAGGGAAAAAGCTGACCGCGTCAGGGAAGAAGGCAGGAAGGAATTTGCGCGCGAGATCGGTGCAAGAGTCGATCAACTCAGAGAAGCCGCCAGGACTGTCAAGGGCGAGATCGTCGGAAGAGGTGGTGTCTCCCTTACCGGTCATCCTCTTTCAAACTAACTTGTCGTCGGTCAGATGGTCTTACCCATTTGTTCGCACTCATCAAGACCACCCCACACGTCAGACAATTGCCAGAGAACTATCAGGCCGTTCTGGAGTGGGCGAGGATTTCGTCGGTTTCCCTTCCCTTTCTACCGCCCCCTCGACCTTACCCATCCCCGTGCTCGCTACAGATTGGCGTCGACGATATTCCGAACCTTCGTGGCTTCTGACAACTCGTCAGAGACATTCGCGAGTCTGAAACGCATACATGGGCTAATACCTTACTTCCTTCTCAAGGCAACACTCAAGATAAGCAATCCAGTAGCGATGATACGAAATGTCCTCGACATCTTTCTTGCACAACCCTTTGGAGGCCGTAGTCTTCTTCAGCGGTATGTTTCCCTCTTGGTTACCGCCGCCTCCCTCATGCAAATACCATATAGCATGTTCACCTCTTCCCTCACTGAGGAAGTCAGATCCTTGAACACCTACATTGAACATGTATCTGCCAAGATAGACTCTCCTGTTCTTTGCGAGAAAGTATGTCTGTTCGTCTACGCCCCTCGTGAAATTCAGGAGACGTATCGCGCGAATGCCCGGCTTGAACATACCCACCTTTTGAGATCCATTTTGATGGGAGGCGAGGAACCGGTGCTATCCAGGTCGCTTGCAGGGCGGGTGGACAGGGCGTGGAGGAGATGGGCCGCATGGATGGCGAAGAGGAAACGGGAGGGGAGGGGCGCAGATGAGAGCGATAGCGAAGAGGAACCCACTGACGAGGAAGCATGGTTGTTTGAAGACCTGAGGGTCCTCCTTAAGCTATACTCGAGGCTTAGAGATCGGGAACAGTTGATTGCGCTCGTCTTCGAGGCGAGATTTCTTGCGTCACCCATCGCTTGTCGTTCACTCATCTGATACCGTAGGGCGTCACGGCGGAGTTGCTCAAGGACATCATCACCATCTTTTACACGCCGCTCGCTCAAGTGTACAAAGCAGCCAGCATCGCAGAATCGCTGGGGGACTTGCAGAATTTTATCAATGACCTCATCCGCACCGTCGAAGAGACAGAAGATTGTGGGTTCGCTTAATGTCGTCGCGCTTCTCCACTCATTCTACTCTTCCCTAGCCTCGCAGTCGGACCCCTCTTCTACCGTGCAAGCATTCGTTGATCTCGTGAATCGACACGAACAATCTTTTTACTCTTTTGTGCACAAAGTCCATTCCAAGGGTCAAGGTCTTTTTGACAACCTCATGAAGTGGATCGAACGATTTCTCACTGCGATTCGCGAGGGCGTCGGTGCGTCCGACCTTGGTGGAGATAACAAGATTGTTCTCGAGACTCTGCTGCCTGCCGGGGGTGAGGAGAGGGCAAGGATCATGGAAGAGGTCGACAAGGTGATGCACTGGCACTACCTGAACAAGATCGCCCATGAAGAAAAGCTCAGGAGCAGGTTTAGACGTGCCCAGAAAAGCGCGGAGATGGACGCGGACGCGGAAGACGAGGCAACACAGGCTTTGATAGATGGTATTGCGAGAGAGTTTGACTTTGGTGACTTGGTAAAGGCGAACGCGGACGAACTTGCCGCAGAAGAGAGCGACGAAGAAGACGAAGATAGTGATGGCTATGATGATGACGACGACGACGCCAATGACGGTACGAGTGACGATGACGCCAGCGAGTATGAAACGGATAGCGATGAGACTGAAGAGGACATAAATCTGCAGGCTCTCTCTGTCCACTCCTCGATGATACAGCCACCTGTCTTCAGGGCTGAGACAACTCAGACGGTGGCTCGATTGGCACCTGCAGAAACTATGGAACTGTGGCGATCGCAAACACTAGTTTCTCCGAGGCCAAGGCCGCTCTCGCTCCGCAACGCCAAGTCGATGAGTCTGCCAGGCAAACTCCACCCCACGGCAGACGTTCCGCCAGTTCCACCGCTCCCCGTTCACCTCGATAAGCCGCTCCCGCTGCCTCCTCCCAGAACCTGTCCCGCAGACCTTCCCCGGAGGCGTTCGACAGGACATCTGGCTTCTCCGGAGCATGACTCCAGTGGTCGTCCTCATCCGCCATCACCGTCCTCACGGGGACCGCCTCGAAAGTCGAGGAAGAAAGCAGCCCCGGCGCAACCTCCTGAATTGAGACACATTCCAACACTCTTACCAATTTTTGTTGAAATGGTATGTCCTATATGTCATTTTTTTCTTCCCATCAAAGTGCTGACCGAGCATGATAGATGCGTCCGTTGCTTCGTCCGCAACTGTAGGTCGTGGTTCTATATTCCCGGCTCGGTATTGTACAAACCTATGTCGCGTCGGGGACAGGACATGGTCCCGAGATAACATACCTTTATTGTCATGCTTGCAAAGATCCACTGTCAACTGATACATACTTATCTAATAAATTAAGCTGCATATGAGGATCCAGAACAGAAATTTGGGTCTGTACACCTCTCACTGGCATGAATGTGGTGCATGTTGGCCCATATTCACCCCTCCACTTCTGATTAGCTAGTATAACATGCAACACAGTATTTCAGGCAGTCACAATGGTCATGCCTTCTCGTTGATGATTGGTAGTGATCCCCCCAGGTATTTCTTTCCCTCTGATGGACGCCACTTGATGAACCTGCACTACTGCTTGCTGCCAGTGAAACTGTCAGCCCATTGTTGTAGTTGTTCATCACACTCAGCCTCTGAGATAGTACTTGCTCTTGGTCTTGATTTATTTGCCCTGAGGGCCAATTGTTAAAACACATTCAGTCATGCTTTCTGAGTTAGAGAAGGGAAGATATGTAAGAGCATGATATACAAAGGGCTCATGCTCAAATGATTCATCACTCCCCATGATCCAAAATGGCTTAAGAAATTCGTTGTATGAAGGCAGGGCAAGCAAAGAGAATTAATCTTCTCTTGACTAAGAATTTCCCTGGAACACCCTGTTTAATTAAACCTTCAGATTTTCCCAACTGGGATGTATACCTGGGGACTTTGGTCAACCAAGGAATGCGAGCTTCCTACAAGTCCCCAAACTCCCCATCAAGAACTTGCTGCGTGGTCGTTCCCTTCCGCACTTTCTTGGCCAGCCGCTCTTCCTTGGCAAGCTCATCCCAATCATCTTCAACATCCTCGTTATCCTCGGCCGACTGAGACTTGACGGGTGTCGTCGCACTATGGTTGGCAGTCGTCTGAGACTGGAGCCATTGGCGCTTCCTATCCCTTTTCAGCTTCCGTTTCTCTTTTTGTTCTTTATTTGTCGCTTGCTGGCTCCATGATGCATTTCGCTTGCGTTTCACAGCACGGGTTTCAGTTCTCTCTTTCTGGACTTCTTCTGGTTTGCACTGGGACTCCCGGCGTTTAGCTTCTTGTGCCTTGTCGGCGTAAGCGTAGGCGTTCCACTGTGGCACGAGTCAAAATCGCACACACGTCACTAGGAGAAACGAAAAGGGGAGGGCTCACATCCAAAGACGCATCCTCCCACTCCCTTTTGTCCACGTCCTTGAGCTCGGGCATGCGGGGTAAGCGGAGAAGCCCAAAGCTTTTGGCTACGCCGATCAGATCAAGGTCTTTTATTCGAAAGATGTACGAGGCCTCGTGCTTCGAATACGCCCGCACGAAGGACGCGAAGCCCTTTACTGCCTATATCATGTCCTTGAACATCTCAGAGCGCATAGCTGTAAATCGCACCAAATACCTTGTCGTTCAAAGCGCGGTCTGACAGAACAGTTTCTCGTATTTGAGATAAAAAAGATGTGACGGCCGGGTCATCCAGCTCAGGCTCACTCGAGCCCTGTGCCGCAAGGATACCACTAGCCCGGATGACGGGGTGTTTTCGTATTGGGATCTTGCGCACCGCAAGGAAATCTTTACGAGTGCGAACATTATCAAATACGTCAACGACAGCTAGTTTTCCAAGCGGTACAACGCACCAATATACTCTATCTCTCTGCCCGCGAGAAATACATACGCTCGTCCGCTCCTCCCTGCACGAGCTGTCCTTCCACAGCGGTGCGAGAACGCTTTAGGGTCGATGGGTGGGTCAAACTGGACTACGACATCAACATGTGGTAAATCTAGCCCTCTTGCAGCAACGTCTGTTGCAAGAAGTATCGACGGTGAGCTCGAGGATGCGAGAGATGACGAAAAGGTTGAAAGAGCACGTGTTCGTGCAGCTGGAAGCAAGTGACCATGTAAAGAGAAGAGCTTTGAATTGGGGAGCAGAAATTTCGGGAGAACCTGGCCAATCTATCAGACAACCCTCTCGATTATCAAGGTTGTACAAGGAAGCTCACTCTGTAAAAGTAGTCCACACATGCACAAGTAGCGAAATAGACGATGAAACGGGATGCTTTGTGCGACGAAACTTCGTGCTCGATGACTCGTACAAGTTGTACCAGCTTTTCAGAAGTCCAGCAACTGATGTAGAAGTTTTGGAGTCTACAGAAAGTGGATGAACTTTCAGAGATGAATACACAAGACACAAAAAAGAAAACACACCCTGCAGGTATCCGCCTCTCTTCGACGACTTCGCTTTTTCCTGGCTTGCCGTCCGAGATCCGCTTCATGGATTTTTTGAACTGAACTTTGACGACTATGCGAGCGGGATTGCGCAATCCCACTCGTACAAGCTCCGACAAGGCATCGGCGTCGGTCATGGTTGCACTGAAAAGCCCTGTCCGCCTCTGCTTCGGCAAGTGGGTTATAATGCGAGTCAATGTGTTCTGGAAGCCCAAGTCAAGGAGCCTTCGGAGTCAAGGTAAGCGGGAATGAGGGCAGATGAGATAAGTCACACACGGAGCATACCTATCTGCCTCATCAAGGACAAGCACTTCCAGTTCCTTCACACTCACGGCCATTTTCCCCCTCCCTATTAGAAATTCCTCCACCCGGCCAGGCGTGCCTATTACAATGTCGGCGCCGGTGTCCAAAAATCGGTGGACGTCTTGAGCTGTGGATGACTCATCGGAGGAGACGAGGAGGAGCGGTGGAGGATATGTTGGTATCGGTATGTCTGCAGCCGTTGGCTCGTCTAGACGGAGTGGACTCGGTTGCGCAGAGAGAAATAAGGAGAATACTGAATGTATCTGAGTCGCCAGCTCTCTAGACGAACCATGTCAAATTGCTCTCCACGAACGGATGACATTCGTCACCTCGTTGGACTTATAACCAGCGCACCGATTTCGTTCGGCCTGAACGTAGATCCTCGCCTCACCAGCCGTTCCAGTACAGGAACGACAAATGCCAGAGTCTTTCCCGAACCTGTGACAGCCTCTACGACAACGTCTTTGTGCTGCATGAAAAGGGGTATCGTGGCTGCTTGCACCGGTGTCATCTGGGAGTAGCCCATCGACTGTATCACGTCGAAACTTGAAAAAAATGGAAATGAGTGATACAACAAATAAAAAGTATAATACTCACATCCATGGGGTAAGCGAAGTCGGAAGAGCAGACCACAGCCCTGCAAATGCATTCGATTCTGACATGACGAAGGACGTCGAGAGGGAATTTCACCAGCGTTTTGCCGAAAAAGGAAAGTCATGATACATTTAATTAGTGCATTGCAGCAAAGTCTTTAGGGGTTGTGTAGGAGAGAAAGAAAAAGTAAAATAGCATACAGGATAATAGAAAGATAATAAAAATGAATAATTAGTCCAACATCAAAGTTGGTTGTCTCAGGGCAAGCTGAGAATTGAAAAATTGGTAACGCGACATTTAAATGAGGGTAGCCCACGGAACGCCCTAGTAAAAGGCGAGGGCGTTGTCTGTTTGTGCTGCCCTCTGTCGCCAGTTGTGATTGGAAACCCAGCGTGGACGGGAACAGACTTTTGTATTTGCCTGGAATCACTGGGTGGGCAAAATTGCCTTATTTGTATGGAATAAGCTCCAATGCGTCTGCCTTGCTGACTGTCTTCCTTTGCCTCTCTCAGTGTCTGCCGACGGGAGACCAAGTCGGACACCCAAATTCATGGCCGACGACGAGTTCACTGTCGCAGTGTGTTCAGCTGTCCGCGATGTATTCAAGTCCGGAAAGACATCGACCCCGATCAGCGCCATGGACCTTCTTCTTTCTTTGATTGCCTCCAAACCAACAGCATGCTCGTCACATCCCCTACGTTTGACAGATCTTCACCGTCTTGAGATCGTCTTGGAGAGTCTTTCCACTCGCTGGGAACATGGGAGCTTGTCATTATCTCGCGAGGGCAGTGGCCTAACTATTACTGATATCCACCTTGGGAATGCTATGGCAGACGTAGTGAACCTTCGCAAGCGCAAGCGGCCACCTGTCGACGAGGAAGCTGACTCTGCGGCTGGTGATGACCCAGACGAGCGTTCTTCCAGGAGTATCACCTGTTCGCCTCCTCCCTCTGCAACTCCTCTTGCAAATTTGGGCAAGGAGCTGAGAGAAGTCTATGCTATTCTCCAGAGGGCTACTGCCAAGGGGCGTCTTATGGCCGAGCGAGTATGTGGTCGAATTTCAGTGATGCGGGACTATGAAAAATAAACTTTCGTCAACAGTTCTGCGCGCTTCATGGGAGTTTCAGTCCCGTTTGTTCCTACATCACGAAAGAGGACTGCGCCAAGGCACGCCGAGAAAGCTCAGGAGCTGCCTCCTCTCACTCTATCTCCCCCATCTGCGATCGTGTACACTTCAAACCGCTTATTCGACCACACACCGATCCGTCCCTTGGCCATTGTTCCTATCTCAATACTTGCTACTCCGAGCCCACATATGCACAATCACCATCGATTCCACCGTTCCCCTCCGGTAACGCCACACGGGTTTCCCTCCCTTCGGGTCTCGGGGCTGGAGGCAGGGGAAAAGAAAAGGCACCATGTCGATACTTACACTTCGAAGTTGACTGGGACGAAAGAGATGGTCAGGTTATGAGTAGTGATATGGGATGGAAGGAGGCACAGAGAATGCGCAATCCATTCAAGCTAGAGATTGGAATGGGACCAGATGGCAAAGCTATGCAAACGGTACGCTCATACTTCCGCCGGGACTGTACGCTTTTAGTCACCGTGCACCCGGATAGTTACCACCTCAATGGATCAACTGCGACCTTCGACGGTTTGATTATTCAGTGCTCGGAAAATTCCATGTCATCATGGCGGATCCCCCATGGGACATTCACATGAGTGTAAGCCATTAACCCAATATTGGTTGGAATAACACGATGACGCGTGGATCTGACGAAGTTACCTTACGGAACAATGACCGACGATGAGATGCGGGCAATGCCCATTCCTGCTCTTCAAGACGAGGGTCTCTTGTTTTTGTGGGTCACTGGGCGTGCCATGGAAGTGGGACGTGAATGCCTCCGGGTCTGGGGCTACACGCGCGTAGATGAAGTCGTCTGGGTGAAAACCAATCAGGTGATTTTTCTGAGTCCAATGTCACCTTCTGACGCTGAACAATGCAGTTACAACGCGTTATCCGCACAGGTCGGACTGGCCACTGGCTGAATCACACCAAGGAACACATGCTTGTTGGTGTCAAAACCCATGTTGACGAAGCCGGTAATTTAAAATTTCCCCGCTGGGTCAATCGGGGCCTCGACACAGACGTGATTGTGAGTGAGGTGCGCGAGACGAGTCGCAAACCAGATGAAGTATATGGTCTCATCGAACGGATGTGTCCTGGAGGACGCAAAGTTGAAATTTTTGGAAGGAAGCATAACACCAGACCTGGGTAATTGTTTATGCGATTGAATTGGGTGTTTCTCACACTGACCTTTCACAAGGTGGCTTACTCTGGGAAATCAGCTCGGGCCCGATCAGATATATGAGGAAGACCTGGCTGCCAGGATCAAAGCCCGTTACCCAGAACGTCTTTCAGGTACACCAGGGGGGTAGACGGGAAGGTGTCTGATCGAATTCCTTCCATACTCATCAATTTGTTCCTGGGTATGGAAGTCTGTCGTGTTAGTATGGTTTCTGCTACTTCTCGTGATCGCTGCAATCGATTTACTATTTAGACCCCCCGTTCAGTCTGCGAACGCCCCGCAATCTCTTTGGTAAGAATCATACAGCGTGCTGGCATTTTCTCATTTTCGCACGCCGCACGGAATGACAGAAACTCCCAGCCGGGAGAAATTTACAAAGACCTGGGTATTCGCACAAACGTGTCTCAAATCGGATTCATTGATATTCATAAGTGGTTAGTCGAAGTATTTCCTGTACAGCCTGAGGACTTGTCATTCTTGACAGCATCAGCAGCTTGCGATGGATTTTTCCTGTGGCGGGGATAACATGTAGTATCTAATCTCGGGATAGGCAACTAGTACCCTCGAACCTGCGGATTGTATGACGTATCGACCTTTCGGTAACTTGTATAATTCACATCCTCTCTCAGGTCAATGCTACCTGAGAATGAGCTGGTTCGGTGTACTAAAAGTCTCGTGACCATCACAAAAAGTGCAAAAATGCGATATAGCCAAACAATTGCTGACCAATCGTCGAAGCCCCAAATACATCCATATCACGTCAGCACGAATGACGTCGGTGCATCAACACAACGCTCGTTCAAACTATTTCGCCGTATTATAGCCCAACGTAAGATGAATATTACAGTATAATGCCTATATGGTAATGAACTAGAGCGCACCGTACCCTTCCTCTGCATAAATATCATCGTCTAGCTCTTCCCCGTCATCTGCCACCACACGGTCCTGGGCCGAGTCACTCTCGTCCGAGTCGCTGTCTCCGTCACCATTGCTGTCGTCGTCTTCGTCTTCGGTGTCCTCCATCACCCGTTCCCACTCTCCCCACTCTCCCTCTTCATCAGCGATGGCGCCATTTTTCTCTTCGCCCGTCCTTTCTTCAAGCTCTTCATGCTTCTCGGCACCCCTCTCGTCCTCTTCAAACTCGTCCTCGGGTTCTCCCATCTCAATTTCCAAGTCATTACTGGCTGGGTCTTCGTCATCGTCATCTACAGCCTTGCCGAGGTCCTCACGAAGGAAACGATTCCAATCATACGTCGCTTTGTGACCAATACCCCCTCCCCGGAATCTCATCAATATGTCGCGGTCAACAAACCTAAAAAGTATTCAGATTCTCATCGAGTAGTTAGGATAGAGACTCACATATTAACATAATAATACTTCCAGTCTGATGCCCAGTCTTCTGCATCCTTCTATTGACGAGCGTATGAGTGTCCGAGTAGTTCTTCAGTGCGACCATATGCAAATGCTGGAATTAGATGCACTCCGCGCACAACTGAATCTGGGTCAAGGAAACCAAATGCATCCGAGGGAATATCTTGATTGAAAAACTGGAGTCTCAAGAGGCGCTTCTCGCTCCACCCGGATGGATAGTTCACGTCTCGACGGAACCAACGTACAAATAGCACGTCCATCCGCACGGGATCAGAGAATGGTGAGTGGATGTTCTCACATTGCTGAACCATCACATGGAATACATGAATGACGCGGGCGTACCAGTATGGATGGCTGCGCTCATCTTCGTGGGAGAGGACCATTATATCCGCGCGAGTCTTGGGGTTGATTGTGTCTTGCTCGCGTCGTAGGTCATAAGTAGTGTAATTGACCCGGAGCATGCTGTGATGATGCATTCGGTCATTCTTGATATTGATGCATAGACGGTCTTCATCCGAAAAGTCGTGTTCGTCACCCTCGTATGTCATACCACGAGTGCGTGAAAGGAGATGATTCTTGAGTCGAGGCAAAAAATCCTGGCGAAATGTCACGTTCGCCAAGTGGTTACCATGGGTGTCGACGTACCTGGAATGCAGGGTCTCCTCGTCGGTCTCCTAACCATGCAGTCAGGTCCTTGCTCTGGCGCGAAGACTTGGCAAGGTGATAATGTTCAGAAGGGGAAGAGCGGGGGCGTCGTGTCTGTGGGTCAGTCTCCATGTTGATTCTTCTTCGGGAATCATCAACTTTCTTGATGAATCGCTCTATCGCATCTTGATTGGCAATACTCTTTACCATGGTTTCTTTCTTTTTCCCCAAGCGTGGGTACCGACGCTTAGACCGACGGTGCTCGAGCTCTCCCTTAAACACCACGTTAGTTGAAAACCTGAAGATATTCTGAATACGTACTATCTGGGTGGTGTAGCTATCTGTAGTTCCATACTGGCGTATCGTACTTGGATAATCTCCAAGGGCGTGAAACTTGTAAGTTGAGAGATTCAAGGTCTTCTGCTTTGGTTTCAACTGTGACGTCAGGATGGAGTGGTTGTTTTGGGCAGCTAGTGCAGCCATGCGGCGACCTCAGGCGGCGTGTTCTTGTGGGAGCTCCGTTGTGATGTAATGCTGACACGTCGTACGCTGAAACTTGCGAACAGCCTCGCCAAGATAGGTTGTAGCTGCGTCAAAATGGTCAAGGGTGTGCTCAGTGTGGAGACGAAGCTTGGCATAGGCATGCCAAGTTGCCAAGTCGAAAATAAGATCCAGAACGATACCATTGTGACGCCCTGGTAGCAGACCCTCAAAGACAGGGAGTGCGCACTGTGAGATTTCCAAGTTAACTAACTGGGCGAATGATATCAGATACTTACCTGGAGCAGGTCCTCAAAGTCACGGCCGGCAGTACGCTTCATGGATGAAGCATTCTTGTGAAACCGTCGGATTGTTCCTCGCCCAAATGTAGGTACTCTGCGGTATCTAGAGAGGCAATGAAATGGGTAAGCGTGAACATATATGATAGATTTGGTTTACCTGTAGTTCAGCTCCTGTATTGTTGTACCTCCTTCGGCATACAGTATGCGCATGAGATGCGTGAAAACCGCTTTCCACACCCCAAGTTCGAATTCGTGTAAGAGGTCAATGACGAACATGCAGAAAAAGTTGAACACTGCATCGAGGGTGTGGATTTTTTCGGAGAAAGCGTTCTACTAGTATGTTAGCTCGGTATTTTAGATGGGAGGGATAACTTACATTGGTTGGTACCAACGACTCATCTTGTAAGAATTCCTTTGTACGCACTCCATTGATGCTTGCTCCATGCCTGAATATTAGCCTGCGGGCTTTTGAAATTTTATGCTTGCGTGTATCATCGTCGATACGAATTGTCGAACGTATCACCATGTCAGATGGCATGCCCATCTTCGGTACATCGGCTTTCTTGACCAGACAGCGGGGACAGGGACAGTTGCCAAGAAACTTAACGCAGGTGAGTAGGATCCTAGAACACAGCGATCAGCACAAATATCAATGACAAGTCTGTTTACCTACTTTTCAGGATAATCTGCGGAATAGGTAAAGAACCGAATGAACACGTGACGAACAGTATCATCGCCACAACGGATTGCCAGACCATCTCTATAGGCATGCTGGAACTTCTCATCAAGAAGTAGTTTCCACACAGCCTGCATTAGCTCACGCTTGCAGTGAGTATGGACATCGTCAGAAGAGCCCTCGCCATAATATTTACAATAAGTATCCTGGAAGTCGTCTGGCAACTGTCAATTGTGTGTTAGTAGCCGACATGTGTAGCTGACGATTATTTCGTACCTTGGGTATGTATGCAACATGATGGCAAGCACTGGCACTCGGCTTTCCTCGTGTGTACTTGGACTGGTTGCCGAGGAATAGATAGATTGGCCAGAGTGACGCATCACCGAAGCTCGCAAGATGAGTTGCGTCGGACCACAACATGAGTGGTACAACAATTCGCTCGAGATCATCACTGGGGTTGTGTGGAAGGGAATTCACCTTGCGATAAGCATTGATCAACTGGGGAGAGGAGTACGCTTCACCAAAGACTCGGATAGGCTCATGGTCACCAGCGTTCCAATATTCCTCGTAAGGCGTCATGTGAAACGTAGTTGAGACCCGATCTTGTAACGCAGAAACGATGATGTCGGTGATGTCGCGGTGATGAACACCATCAACTATGAGTCTAGGAACATTCATATTGAACTCGCCACCTTGGTACCTTGTTCGCTCGTGAGGCAACGGGATGCAAACAGAAGATGTAGTCCATCCATGCTCCACTTTGAACGGATTAGACGCTGCTTGAAGGTACTTCTCTATACGCTTCTGCTCCCGTTCGTGGCTGAAAGTCTTCTCGGCATTCGGGTCAAACCGAGGGTCTGTGATGTATGACCACAACCGATTCAGTTCGGCAGCGAACTTGGCATTTGACCCCGAATACTGCCAGCACATTAACAGCCCAGCTGCTGGGCTGCTGAATGCCGAGTAGAGGTTTTCTGGCGTGATTTCGGCTTGAGCACCACGGATAATGTGAAGCGCGCCATCATGTTCTTCAGCATCGTCGGAGTTCTCGAGGGTAGGCGCATCAACGAGAGCGTAAATATTGTTATCACCTGATGGAACAAGTGTCGGTCGTGTTGGGTAGACACGAAATACACCCATCTCATTGGGTTGTGTCCTGTATTCAACAAGGTGAGAGGGTTCCTCGTGAGTGAGCGCAGGTGAAGGTGACCGTTCATAGCTTGGACTTGGAGCAGGGGAAGGGGCATGCGGAAGTCCATTTCCTGTTGGCAAATAATCGATATATCGAGAGGGGAGGCATATGCATCGTCCTGAGCGAATGGAGACTGTGGGAGGTTCTTGATCAGGTGAGGACATACGCTGATCGGGTAGTGGGATTTCTGAGGGCCCTGCCTCATCTTCTAGCTATAGAGAATGAGAAGCGATGAGTGGAAGGGTATCTAGTATTCACGTACCAAAGCATCGTCAATATCAAATACATCATTATTGTGAACGGAGACATGTTCTCGTTCTGGCTCCGAGTTAGATGCACAAGCATGCACATCATCTCCAATGGTAGGATCCAGATTCAGACGTCTTGGGGCCGGGATTTTGTTACTGAGACGATCTTGATCTGAAATGATATCTGCTTTAAAGCGCTTGTTGGCTTTACACCGTGCTTCATGAGCATGGAGTCGCTTTTGGGTGTCAAAAGGCTTCTGACAACCAAAACATTTGTGACGACCATCCATCGTGGCCCGTAAGGAGGGGGATCTTGCACAAGAGGTCGTTCAAAGACCAGGACATGGCACAAAGACATTTTATTAAGTTCCTTTGCAACCGTACAAACATTGGCGAGCTAATAAAGTAGAGTAGATAACCTGGATCAAATAAAGTGAGAGCACATAGAATGGAGCAAAAGACGCAACTCACCTTCTGAGGGGGACGGTGAGATTCGGTAGGAAACAAAGTCTCACTTTGCGTCGCCAGATCCAGATAAGGGACAAGTTCCCACACTTCGGCTTGGAACTCCGATGCGACACTGGTTCTGACTCCGACCCAGTTTCTAATCTTCCCCCGATCATACTTCTTCTTCCACTCACCATCATGCCTCATGAGTCTGACCCCCTTGATCTGCCCATCAACAGCAGCGACAAAGAAAATACCAATAAAGGCAGCAAAAAGAAAAGGTAATCTCTTATTATTACTCGTTTTTAGCATGACTTGCAAGGATTCTACAGGGGAAAGAAAGAGCTGAATGCCGAGGATCAAGATCTACATGAAATCTATCACATGGCTGCACGCACGATCACACGATGTGTTGATCTGTGGTGTGATGTTGATGCCATGATAAGGATTGTGCAACTGGTCCAACAGGATGAGGCAAGTAGACTCGGTGACTTGGATGAAGACACTGCCGCGAGACAAGTGCGCGAGGAACGCCTTGAAACATTGTACGTGAGCCCAAGCTGCATGACATCAAATATTCTAACTAGTTTGGAGTCCTGTGGAAGTGAGGGAGCACGCGTTACGGACCTACTACAAGATCATGCAAATCGTGCCGACTCTGAAAGAAATCATCGAGGCCAAAGGAAGAGGGGCTGAGCTAACGGTGATCTGTGGAAAAGTGAGTTCTTTGTACATACTGTATATGCGCATATATTCACATATGTATCAACTTATAGATGAATGCAACCATCAAGGCCACGCGATCAAGTGATGCAGCTCGTCTGAAGCCGCATATAGCACAGTATGCAGCTCCCAACCCATTCAAAGCATCGTTTGACCCACCTATCGTCTGCAAAAACGGCCGGGATGAGATGGAATTAAATCATCCCATACTCGCTCAATGGCTTTGCCCCGCAGAGCAACTCAGAAGATTCGATGCGGATCCTGCTCAGTAAGGTCTCCTGGAAACTCCAACCAAGCGTTCTAACTACTCGCAGAGCAATTAAAGACCTTGCATGCGGTGAAATCTGCATGGTGGCAGGGGATCTTCCAGCCCTCTTTTGGAGTGGATCAATGCCAGGTGATGACTACAACCCCGAGAACATGCTTGACGGTCTTTTCAGAAGCTACTTCCTCGTTCGGGTAAGCAAATTATCGATAATCGGTTACGGTTTTTTAATGGCAACCCTATCAGGTCGGGCGACACATCTTCATGGGTCCATCAAGCGCTCTCGGTGGAGATTCACGCGCCACGCGTTCGTGCTGTTTTCTGGTAGGCACGCTTTGTGATTTCCTCAAAGGGACAGTGGAGCGAATCCGATGGTCAACTCAGTTATAGCGACATGTATAGAGGTATAGTAACCTTTATCCGAGACGCCCCCGACATAACATGGAGAGATGAGTTATTGAAATGGTGGAATAAGTGAGTATTGTGGCTTCTTATAATAATCATACTCAGAGTGTCGCTCTCCTTTTTTTTTTCTTCCAAGGGAATTGTTTGGAGATGAGAACGGACGTGGCGACTCACGAACAAAGAGACACGAAGGTAGCAGCTCCGAAGCACGCATAAGCACGTTAGATCGCATGCGTGCTCAGATGAACGCAAGGCTTGCTGGGACTCCCGCACGATTTCCAGCCGGTGCTCAATCCTCTGGATCCCAGGCCGGACAGGAAGATTGGCCACATGCAGAAACTTCAGCTTCAGCCACAACAGCATCCGTCACGACCTTCACTACTGGTTTCTCACCCCCCACAAGCCCAGCACCGCCGAGACTTCAAGTTCCCAACACCCCAATTTCCCGGCTGACGGAACTGCTCTCCACTCCTGTTCCTACAACTCCAATTCCGGGCAGCCCACTGACGGAGGAGGAGAGGATACTAACCCCCCTGGTGAACAAGAAAGCCCGGAGGGCCGCATTGAAAGGGAAAGGCAAGAAGCGAGCAGTTGAGCCCACCGACGATGACAACAACCCCGCCAATCATTCCAAGAAGTCTAAACGCGGTCGCCACTAGAGGTATGTCCCTTATTTTTTCTGCCGCCCAGTGACGTCGACCACGCCATACTGTGGCTGTAGTTCTCACCCACTTGCGCATCTGGACCGTTTTTCGCTGTATTCGCATCATACTTCAAGTGCCCACCGCTCGTGCATCATCTTGGCCATCTGGACCGTTTTTCACTGTATTCGCATCGTACTTCAAGTTCCCACCACTCGTGCATCATCTTGGCCATCCGGACTGTTTTTCGCTGTATTCACATCATACTTCAAGTTCCCACCGCTCGTGCATCATCTTGGCCATCCGGACCGTTTTTCACTATATTTGCAAGTTTGCGATCACCCGAGAGGTCACATGGACAGCCCGAGGTAAAATGCTGTATTCCGTTCGTTGACACTGTTCGACATTAGTTGCTCGTATACGACCTGTAGGTTGGTGTATCCTAGCTACAGAATGTCATGTTGTGTATTCTCGCTGAATGAATACAATGTCCGTATTGTTCTGTATTGATTCGACGGACGGTCAATAGGTCAGTTCGTTGACATTCGCATGTTTTGTCACACCCAGCCAGACAGCCTCAACTACATACCGCATGGCACACGTCGCCGAATATAGCTATATAAAGCAATATATTTCCCCTGCATTTTTTGTGATGACTGTGATCAGACAGGCTAAGCATTGAATCCGGTCGACTGTCTTAGTAAAGCCCGTATTTAACGTTCCAGTCGTGAGCGGTGCACTCTCCAAGACCGTTGTGGATTTTGCATCCCTGGCCATGGGTCTACTTGTTTTTCCGGGAGGTTGAAGTTTGTCGGACTTGTAGGGAAACAAGGTCGCGCCATATTAGCAGACGTTCCTTCTCCGATTGTACTTGGCACATGATCTCACAGGACTTACACGACAAATATCGGGGATATGTATAACTAGATAGAACTTGAACCAACGGGGGCCGTTGGCTTCCATACGGATTTATCGTCAGGGATGGCTATTACTGTAATCTAACGACTCAAGTCCCATGTCAGAACAAGATAGATTCTTATAAGGTATCATTGCTGTTGATCAGCAAGATTAAGCTCTTCGATAAGTAAATCGTTCGTGGCAGTTGGGTTGTCGAGGTATACTAATGCAACAGGATACATCCAATTAGACCCAGAATATTATGGTGTATGGTATCCTTACCATGGTGCCCAGCATTAGGAACAACAAACATACGCCCATTCCCGTTACCTGCCAGGCGAAGATTCTCTAGAGCTTGGAGGCCCCCTACAGGATCCATCCAGTCGTGTTCACCATCTGAAAATGAGTGAGTTGTGAGGGCCGCTCAGATAGGAAATAATACACTGACAAACAAATGTAATGGGTATCTTCAATACAGGTACCCGGTCAACCAAAGGCATGCGTGCGTAGGCATATGGTGCGAGAATGTGAGCTGGAGCCTGTGAGATCGCAATACACAGAAAACTAGGTGAGACTTACATATGCAATACTCCCCTGAACCTTTGGCAAGGGTTATGTTAAGAATATAGTCGTGCATGTCACGGGTTTCGTCTTGCGTCAAACCAGTGAAGCGACGACTCGAATACTGTACAGATTCATGAGCTAGAGGACTCTTTAAGCAGTCAAATGCAGAGAACAAACGAACCTTGCCCACGAGCATGGGTCCCCAAAACAGGGTCGAACGTACGACCTGAAACGGACTCCATCCCTCCTCCCACAGATATGTCAACAGTCTCCGAGATCGACTTTCTTCCCTCTTAATTGCTCTCTGCTGGTCACGGATATGCCGAATTTCAGAAGCAGAAGCAGGTTCCGCTGGGGGACTGCCCGAGCTGCCAGAGTCACCGGTGTCCGTCAACTCTCTTGAAGGCATTGTTAGATTGTCGGGATTATGGGGTACACCAGCGGGGGAGAGCAAGATGAGTTTATGGACTCGCGTGGGGTAGCGGAGTGCATATGCAGCACTGAAATATGCACCGAGTGAATGTCCAATGAGGGTCATTTTTTCTACACCCATCTTGGAGCGCCACTCCTCAAGAGAATTGACGAAAAACGATTCAGCTTCTCGTACACGACCAGGGATGTCATCTCGTTTTGCCCTGATTCGGAACGGAACACGGGCAGAACGGCCCATACCAAGCCAGTCCAAGGCATAGACATCAGTACCGCGGCTACCGGCCCACATAGCTAACGTGGGGAGGTTACGGAAGAAAAACCCAAGACCAGCACCATAGCCGTGCAGGATAACAGCAGGTGGAGGGGCCGTCGGGGATGGATTCGTAGCCTTGATCGAGAGAGAGTTGAGATAATGCTTCGGAGACGCCAGCTCTATTCGTTCGCTGCGGGCAATCACTGGGCTACCTTCAACCACAGAGGTAGACAGCCTTTCTGGTAAGAAGAAGGGTAACCGCCTGAATGAGAAATATAGACTGGGTTTGATTCCAGGCAGCATCCTCAGGATGATCTCGTACCTCAAAAGCCGCTCTTCCGCTGCCGCACCCTGTTTCTCTCCGGCGTTCCACCTAGGTGACATTCCCGCGTTAGATCAAACGGATCACCAGGATGAAAACAAAACAAACCAGCTTCTTAGGCTCGCGGAGAAGGTGAGTGGTATATCACGAGAAGGGGGGATAGGCAGATGTAGGGATGGGCTCGAACCGGCCATACAGCTGTCCTGAATGATAAGAGTGATGAAGATAGTGAGGTAGCAGAGGGCTTATGCGACGATGAGTTCGAGTGCTGGAATATCAACTCAGAAGTGGATACTACGAGTCGGACTGCTTTAAGCTACGTGTGCAGTTGCCGACCGCCTTGCGCAACACAACATGCAGCTTGTAAACCTGCATGACTAAATTAAATTCCCCTGTCATTGTGTTATGTAAGGAGATCCACTTTATTTAACTTCTGATAGTAAATAAATTTAAATTTAAAATATCAGGCGTTCATTAGTGAAACCATATCAGAAGTTCGAATAGACGGTCTCAGTTCAGTAAGGTTTACATTCCGAATGATTTCAAGTCTTACTGTTTAGAGGATCGTATGAAACGGTCAGCCAAAGCTCGGTGAGAATTACCACATCGATATCGGGTAAAGGCCGCATCACGCAACACACGGCCGTAATGCTGAGTGCTGATTCATAATCGCAGGTAGCCGCAGCATAACATCCTTCGGTGAGAATCACCCCCAGGATTACAGTTCATGTCTTGGAATGTACTTCGACCAGCTGATTAGATTTGGTCCTCTTACAGTTGATATCTTCCGCTGGAAGGTTTTTCCATTCGACTAATAATTCTTGAAACCAGTATATATTCATATTACTTTCGGGAACCGAATAACCCACCGGGCGGCTTCTCAGGTGCACAGCCCATCCCAGACAGCTTGGACATCCGTTTACGAGGGGGGTGCGAATTCTATGTGATAAAATGTTCCACGTCCGTGGATGGTGGAACGGATCATTTACTTTCCGCCGAGTGAGAAATGGGGTTCCAACTGTCCGAGACCGGCAGTTGAGGTGGCTGGCTAGGCGGGTTTAACCCATGGCGGTTGCAAAGGAGGGCAATTTTAGCCGACCACAACCCGGTTCACCAATCACAGCTCTCAGATGCGGCTGTGGTACAGTGAGGGATACTTTTAGAAACCACGTGACCGTCAGCCAATCGGAGTCTGTCTAATTCAGCCCTTATTATAAGCCTTGTCGATAAAAGATCAATTCCTTTTCCCTCGCCAGCCTTCCACCAATATCACTGCGTAGAAAACCGCAAACTGTAAGTCTCTTAATTCGCACCGAGAGCGGTATTGAATTCAAGCACTCTAGTCTGAATCGCCTCTATCTCGTTTACTGCCATGGATAAGCTTGTGGCCCTCTCACGTTTCAATAAAACATGCCCATTCCTCGGCAGGACACAAACGCAGACACTTCGTTCTCTTTCTAGCCTTGCATCCTCCCGCTTCCCTGCTCTTTCTCAGCTTACTGAATCTGCTACGAGATGTCCTATCATGGGTCCCGCTCTCCAGATGCGTTCCACCCAGATGGTTGCTGGATATGCCAGTGTCGCCGCTCAGGAAGACGTCGAGAAAATTCATCATAGCAAGGGCATATTCCCCGGCTCCAAGATCACCGACGCAGACATTGCCAAATGTCCCCACGCTTCCGCTGCTCGAGCAGCGGCCCGCATGGCAGACGACCTCGCAGCCGCTTCGAAGGCAGACACCGCTTCAGCCCGGAAAGTCGCTCCGGCTGCCGGTGATATGGCATCTGGTGGTTGTCCCTTCCATGTAACTGCCGCTCTGGTATCAGACGTTGGCACGCAAAAATCTAACGAAGGCACCTTCAACTACGATCAGCTCTTCGCAGTAGAGCTCGAGAAGAAGCACAAGGACCAGTCTTATCGTTACTTTAATAACATTAATAGGCTTGCGAATAAGTTCCCGGTTGCCCACACTGCGAATATCAAAGATGAAGTCGAGGTGTGGTGCGCCAACGATTATCTCGGCATGGGGAACAACCCGGTTGTCCTCGAAACCATGCAGTACGTAGAAACCACCATTCCAGATCCGATTCTCATCTATTCTGATGTATAGCCGAACTCTGGACAAGTACGGTGCTGGGGCTGGAGGAACACGAAACATTGCTGGAAACAGTGCTATGCACCTCGCTTTAGAAAAAGAGCTAGCGACACTGCACAGGAAGCCGGCGGCCCTTGTCTTTTCCTCGTGCTACGTGGCAAATGACGCTACCCTTTCTACCCTCGGGTCGAAGCTACCGGGCTTGGTGTACTTCTCCGACGCATCTAATCACGCCTCCATGATTCAAGGTATCCGTCATTCTGGTGCGAAGAAGGTTATTTTCAAACACAACGACTTGGAAGACCTAGAAAACAAGCTCAAGATGTGGCCTCACGAGACTCCAAAAATCATTGCGTTTGAAAGTGTCTATTCTATGTGCGGCAGCATCGGACCTATCAGCGAAATCTGTGATTTGGCAAAGAAGTATGGCGCTTTGACCTTCTTAGACGAAGTTCATGCTGTGGGGTTGTACGGTCCTCGTGGTGCAGGTGTCGCCGAACATCTCGATTTCGAGGCGCACGAAAGGGCAGGCCAAAGTCCGGAGGCTATTAAGGATAGTGTCATGGACCGTGTTGACATTATTACTGGCAAGCAGAATATTAAGATTTGTACTTCGAGTCTTCTGACACTCCTTTGCAGGCACATTGGGCAAAGCTTATGGCTCTGTTGGAGGATACGTCGTCGGCTCACACGATTTCATCGACGTGATCCGTTCCTACGCTCCTGGGTTTATTTTCACTACCTCACTTCCGCCAGCCAGCATCGCCGGCTCTCGCGCATCGATCATGTACCAGAAACATCATATTGGCGACCGCGCTCTGAAACAAGTCAACGTTCGTAAGGTCAAGGAGCGCTTCGCTGAACTGGATATTCCTGTCATTCCGGGACCATCCCACATCGTGCCAGTCCTCGTGGGAGATGCAGGGCTTGCTAAGCTGGCAAGTGACAAACTCTTGCACGAACACAGCATTTACGTTCAGGCTATCAACTATCCTACCGTCGCCGTCGGTGAGGAGCGTTTGAGAATCACTGTTACGCCTCGCCACACCGCCGAACAGATTGATGGTCTTATTCGCGCTATCGACACTGTTTTTACGGAGTTGAACATCAACCGCAGAAGTGATTGGGCGAAGACCGGTGGACGCGCTAGCGTTGGCTTTGGAAAGGATGATGTGAAACCCATTTGGACAGAGAGCCAGATCAATACTGCGGGTGTTCCACAGACCCTGCAGAATGGTCAGCTAACTGTGGTTGATGTTGCGGCCGTCGATATTGTCCGAAAGGACTTCGAAACTTTATTGGGACCAGTTGACAGTGTGCGTAAGGTGGAGGATGAGCTATTCACGGGAGCAGTCAAATTGGCAGCAGATTCTTTTGCGCATCACCCTCGGGTCCGTGCAACTGTTGGCAGCCCAATTGAAGTGGCGGCAGCCATCCAAGTCCCTGTTTCTGCTTGACCCACTAATCACTTATGTACCCGGTACATTGTCCTAAAGAGTTCAATACTAGATGCCTCAGGGCCATGAGACTATCGTTCTAATTATTCTTATGGAGTGTGTGGAGGATGCATAGGGCCCGTGACGTGTTCGATTGTTGATTGATTCCAGCCTTGTTAATGTCGCCGGATGGCTCAGGGTTCATCGGTGTCTCCTCGGAGGTTGACGTTTTAGAAATGCACTCCCCAATCAATTTCTGCAATCAAATTCAGAGTCGTCAAGTACAATGAGTTCCCGTGTACTAGCCTCTCTTGCGCCGCCCCTGATGCCAGCCAGGTATTTGATCACAAGCGGGATATAAATCTCGGGTACCTGCATAACTCTGAACGTGACATTGAGTGGTAACGATGATCTTGAGCTTACAGCCTGCTCCGACCAGACGTTGCGTAGTAGCCAGTTCTGTCTGGCTTTGTTGAACTTCCAGACCTCGATCCCCCGACATCGTTCATAAGCATACGACAAGGCTAATTCAAAATTGACGATAAATCAATCTTAAGCACAATTGACACCTACCTCTGCGAGACTGCTCTGAGAGCGATTCATCGATAGCGGGATCTGAGTAAGGCAAACGATGCTACGTCCTTGGGGGTTTGGAATCCTATCGTATATTCCATATCTGATCACTTACCACCCTATCTTCCTCTCGATACTCGTCACGTTTTTTATTCTTTTTGGGTTCCAGTTCAGATGGGTCTGTCTCAAAGTTAACAGACTCGTCGAGCATTACATCTCGGTCGGTCCGTTTCCGTTTCCTTGACGCCTTCACTTTGCTAAGTGTGTCAGGTGGAGCGCCACTAGATAGTTGATCCCCAACCCTCCGAGTCAACGTGGAGTCTTCCATCGACCCAAGTCCCGTGATAGAAGAGGCTGAGCATTGAACACCTCCGCAGAGGTCGTAACTGTTTTCTGCTGTTCCGGATTTTGTGCCCTTCTTTGCCTTCAATCTTTTTTGCTCTCGCTCGGACTTTCGGTGTATTTTAGTACATCTTTGCTCGGACATTACTTATTACTGACGTGTGTGTGGACAGAGTGAGCATGTTAAATGGGGTAGCGGTTACAACACCCACTGGCACCAGAGAGGACAAGACCCACAGAAAAGGTTGGCGAATAAATGTCCGAGTCGGAGGAGACTTGCCGTATCCCCGATCACTCTCACGCTCGGGTGTGAAAACTCCATCCTATTCATTGTATACTGCGGTTTCTTCTCTTCCATGGGTCTCACTTTTTCTTCATTGCTCAATTCGTTTGCATCACTGGTACGATGGAGCAAGGACCAGGATGTCCGTATACTAATGCTTGGTCTCGATTCGGCGGGAAAGGTACGCTGAATGAGCTGAAATCAATCGGCAACCTCCTATGTCTTACACGTGCGTGTAGACCACGATATTGTACCGGTTGCAGGTATGAGTTCTCGGGCTTCCAAACTAAGTTCTTTTATAATTCGAGCAAGATTGGTGAAGTAGTCTCGACAATACCGAGTGAGTAGTGGTAGATTCGCCTGTGAGGTTAGCTGACACATTTGGACCCGAAGCAATCGGGTTTAATGTCGAAACCGTGGAGGTGCGTCAAAGCTTCGACATCTGACTGCTCGTTCTGACTTGTACTAGTACAAGAATATTAAATTTCAAGTATGGGATCTTGGAGGACAGTCGAGCATCCGGTGCGAACACTTTCTGCATCCGTATAGTACGCGGATTGACCCCGCGTAGACCGTATTGGAGATGCTACTTTCCCAATACGTCTGCAATCATCTACGTTATAGATTCGTCCGATCATTCTCGCCTCGGAACCTCACGAAGCGAGCTGTTGACCATGCTCTCGGAGGACGAACTGAGTGGCGTACCCCTCCTCGTGTTCTGCAACAAGCAAGACGTGGATAGTGCGCTGAAGCCAGAAGAGATCAGCGAACAATTGGGACTTGCAGGCGCGGAGACCGCGCGACAGTGGAGTGTGCGTGGCAGTTGCGCGACGAAAGGTGAAGGTTTAGAAGAAGGTCTCGATTGGTGAGTGATTCTTGTCCTCGACTCCACCTCCACCTCCACCCTACTTATCAGTCGTGGTTAGGTTGGTGAACGCGATCCAAAAGAAATAGAATTGTTTCTGCAGATCTCTCATTATCTTCCCACATCGCCGCATAATTGATCGTGAGCGGATATTGGTATACCCGCTGTGTAGCCAAGCACGTATCCTAATTTCTTTATAATTTGAGCGCAGTTCGAGATTGAGCGTTGCAAATTGAAAGTTTGGCTACTTGTCACGGATCGAGACTGGTCCTACCGTTAGTAAGACGGGCCGATCGATATAGGGCGTAGCAAGACAAACTTCGAACTCATGCTCCCTTTTAGTAACTTATTGACTGGTCAAATCATTTCTCCACTGACTTGCTAGCGTACAGTTCCGCCCCTCGCGTAAGTTACCATCACCGATTTGGGGACTGCCCACCGATTCTCACAAAACCCACCCTAAGTTGCATGGCGCCTCCACTGCTGGTCAAGAAATACATGAACACGTTACCGTTACATTTCCATAGCCAATGATTCCAGGATCCCCTACTCATTTTGGAAGAATGGTGAACTTCAGTATATACTTCACTGACTGCAACCAACCTTGTCCTACAAACCAAGAGTTTCACACACGGTAAACCAATGGTGATCAGGCCAGAGGTCGTTGTCAAGTTTATGATCATCCTTGTTTGTCTTGATGTTGTATGTCACAGTGCCCGCTCCCGCTTCTACCTTCGCTTGCAAGTACTCTCTGAGCCGAGGATTGTCGATGTCGTCCGGAAATCGTGGCGAGTGCACGACCTTGACTGAGTCTCCATAGTGCTCGGCGATTTGGAGGTAAGTATAACGCTGGCCCTCAATGCGAAGGGTGCGATTGTTCAGCTCGCGCGGAGGGACATGCGTGAGCACGTATGCTAAATAACCTGCAAAGTCTTGATAATTCTGATCCTCACCCACAGGTTGCACGAGTACCTGCCACGTCAGCAAGCGAAGTCCACGATGCGGGTTTTTTGCCTTCCCCAATCAAGGTCACTTCTTTGTTCCAGTCGATCCCCAAGAAGAATGGGATGAAATCCATGAGGAATCCCGCCTGGTATGCACACTGAGCGGACACTTTGATCATTAAGAAGAAGATGAACGTACGTAAAGTCGTAAATACGGTATCCCAGCTGCCTTGACTTGATCTAGGGTGCACTGAGTATATAATTCGAGCAAAGATTTGAATCACGTACCAACGAACTCGCTCTTCCGACCCAAGATGCTGTCTTGCCCCTCTGACGGAATTCCATATTCAGACGGAACATACAACTTGACACCCGCGTTCTTCGCGGCCTCGAGAGTACGTGCCTGCACCTCAAGGTAATCGTGGTTAATTGCCGAAATGACAACCTCGCAGTTGTGCAACCGAAATTGTTCAGTAAGCGCTGGCGAGTCCGTGAAATCGACAGTCACATGAGTAGTGCCCGAGGGGAACTTCCTATGATCGGAAGAGGGACGGGTGAATACGACGACAGATCGAGCCCCGTTTTCTACTAGCGACTAAATGTTTAAGGTTAAACTAACGCACTGGCAAGTTTCTATAAGTTACGGACCTGAGCTAAAGGCGAACCGAGCGTGCCAGCTCCAAGCACAGCAAACGACTTGAATGTGTTCTCTGACATTGCAAGCTGCGAGCTTCGAGACTTGAGAGTAGTATGATTTAGAAAACTGCGGGAACAATTTCGACGAACTTCTTCACATTTATCAGGTGCTCGAGGGGCTGCTGGCATTGCATGACGAATTGGATGGGCAATGATGTAGTGTATGACACCATTCATACCGTACGCAAGGGCACAACTCCTGTCTTGCCCCTAAATATGGCAGTTGGCGGTGGATAGTTCATCACAGCTCGGTTATTCAGAAGCGTACTGTACTGCAGGTCTGGTGGGATAGTGGCTGGATGGCCGCATTCATAATTACCTCTGTCAAGGATATGCTTCCTGTGACCAACTCCAATTCCATCTCTCCGCATCAGGGTCTGATAAACACTTTTGGTAGACGTCGTAGTCGGGTCTCCAAACCCGAACAGTACCATCGTCGGCGCAGGTCGCCAGCACTTCATGTGCCCAATCCACGGCGCCGACCTCTCCTGTTTGTCCGCGAAGTTCCACCGCGGTAGCCAATGATTTCCTGGAATAAGGCGAAACGGAAAGGCGTGCGGCATTACTAATATCGAATAGGAATGAACTGCCGTTCTTTCCCGAACACCCGCTGGAAAGCCATCGTCCACAAGGCGACCCGGCAAGTCGAACATAAAAGGAGGTTCTGAGGTTTGGGTGCGTTTCCACTTCCGATGGTATCAAGGAAGGAGATGAGTAAGTGTATAGCCGAGAATCAGCTCCGAGTGCAAAGAGGAGGCCAGAAGTTGGTCCAGTACCGGCACACAAGCTCGAGATTCCACGTGGGCGACACGATCCGTTCATTATTGTTGTGTCACTGGGCGATGATGCACAAGGCGATCTCATCTGTCGTTTGGGGTCATCCGTTACCGGGTGACGGAGGTCCCACAAGTTCAGGATGCTGAAGACTCCATAAACATACCGAGTCTTTATAAGTAATTGTGACATACCCATCAAATGATCCACTACTGATTAGAGTATGAGATCGCGTGCCGGTGTAAAGTATACTCGTGACACTCCGTGGAAGTGGAGGCATCTTTCTGCGTCCATTGATCGACTTCCCTTGACCATGCGCGTCATGAATGACCATAACTGGCTGCAACACCGGAATGCCTTCTCTGAGCCCTGCACGGCTGCTTGCCATTCGTAGATCCCATACACATATCTTCCCATCTCTACTACCCGTGCTGAGGATGTCACGGTGAGATGGGTCCCATGCGATGCACTTTACAGAACTAGTGTGAGTCTGAAGCAGCTGCAAGGGGTTTTGCATTTCGACGGAACAAATTCGCGTGCTCTTGTCCCCAGATGCTGTTGCAAGCATGGAGTCATCTAGACTCCATTTCACATCGAATATACCATTTTGGTGGGGTTGAAAAGTCGCTCGCTGAGGTTCTGTGGGTGGTAGTAGAGCACAGCCATTGAGGAATTATAAGCCAGCATACCGAGATCCCATTGGCGACGTTTGGAAGTATCGAGGACTGATACAGAGCCTTCTTCTGTGGCCACGGCAAGAAGCGGAACACCACAACTTTTGGCACCTAATCGATAGCATGGGTGGAATTCCCTATTCAAACGCTGGATTCTCTTACTATAAGAGTATGCGCAAGCATAAGGTGGCGTCATAAATGTATGGTCGGCAAGGGAGAAGCATTTGAACCCGTCAGATCTGTGCGAGGATACAAAGGACTGCAGTATAAGGCGCGAAGGTACTTTGTACAGGCGAGAGCGAGCGATGAGCAACGTACATCCATGCAACGAAGAAGGGATACATACGTATGATTCGCGGAGAGGATGGTGGACGCCGAGATGATGTCTGCAGCAGGCTGAACATCGTATGACGACATGTGTTACTTTTGATGAAGCTCTCTGTGTCACCATCACCCGCTTCACCGTTTGGACGCGTTAGACGTGGTCGTTTTGTGGGTGTTTCGTCTGGCGTTGGTGGTCTCCGCTTTGAGAAAATATCCTCTGAAGGTGTTGACAGCAAATGATCTTGTGTTTGCGGAAGAAGATTAGTGCTGTTCAGCAGCACACACTGGTGGCTCAGAGTCGTGCTCTCAACCATCGTAAATGTCAAGCCTGTCTGGCACGCGTTGTGGTTATGTATAAGACTTACAGAGACCACGTGACCGCGTGTCGACCGATTAGTGCATGCATGCCACATGGTGCAAAGCAGACATCCACTGACCTGAGCCGAACTTCACAAGCATCTACGAACAAATCGTAATGGCATTTAGAGCACCCTTCCGTTCTGTGGCTACGACTGCTAGGAAGTCTCTCAAGATTGGTATGATTCCCGCCGACGGGATTGGTCGGGAAGTCCTCCCAGTATGTCTGCGACTAAATTCTCGCTGTACCTGTTATTTTCTTAACTTTACCAAGGGTGCAAAAGCTGCAATCCAAGCTTTAGGATCGTCGATACCAACAACTGAATTCATCGATCTTCAAGCTGGCTTTGAGTGCTTTCAGAGGACAGGCACTGCCCTGCCAGATGAGACAGTTGATGTGTTGAAAAATGAGTGCGACTGTGCTTTATTTGGAGCAGTCAGGTATTCCTTCATATCAGGAGCTCTCCATATAACCGTACAAATGCCGAGTGTCTTAGCTCTCCCTCGCGCAAGGTTTCTGGCTATTCATCGCCTATCGTAGCTTTACGCAAGAAAATGGATTTGTACGCCAATGTCAGACCTGTGACCTCCGTGAGTACACATGTATTATCGAATGCAAGGAATCACGAGTCTTGCTGGCAGGTGGCCTCTACACCAAACGAACAGCCAACAATTGATCTTGTGGTCGTTCGGGAGAACACTGAATGTCTTGTGAGTTTAGTATCATAGTAGCGGGGACGTTCACAGTGAAGTTGAGGGGCCCAGTATATCAAAGAAGAAATACAGACCGTCGGGGAGAGGGGCACGGAAACCCGAGCAACACGCCTTATCACGGAGTATGCTTCACGCCGTATCGGGGAAATGGCCTTCAAAATTGCCTTGACTCGTCCCCGCAAAGTTCGTACAGTCTAGCGTTTGATCCGTCGGACTGAATGGCCTTGTTTCAGCATGTCACTATCGTTCACAAATCCAATGTGCTCTCCGTTACAGATGGCCTTTTCCGCGAAACTGTCCGTGGTGTTCCCGCGCTACCTGGCGTGAATGGGAAATATGATTGTGTCACAGTTGCGGAACAGCTTGTTGACAGTGCCGTATATAGGTTTGTTCCAGCCTGTCTCACCTGATTACCATTGACCATTTGTAGGCTATTTCGGGAACCACAGTGAGTATTTCAGAGTTAATTCTTCCAAGCTTAGAAGAGTGACTCCAATCAGCATCTATGATGTGATGGTTGCGCCCAATCTATATGGCGACATTATTTCGTGAGTTACTTGCTGTAGGATTTTCTTTTCTTTTCATTCCACATTGCAGAGACGCGGCAGCTGCACTTGTTGGCTCTCTTGGCCTCGTGCCTTCGATCAACGCAGGGGATAATTTCGTTATGGGTGAACCGTGAGTTATAGACGTGACGGATGATATATGAGGGTCTCATCAGACGTTCCAGCGTTCACGGATCCGCCCCAGACATCGCCGGTCAGGATATTGCCAATCCTGTGGCTGCTATCCGTTCCGCCGCGCTCATGCTCCGTCAGCTTGGGTATGGAGACGGTGCTGCTCGCATTGAGAACGCAGTGGACGATGTGATTAGGGAAGGTAGATATTTGACGCCTGACCTTGGTGGGAAGAGCAGCACAAGCGAGGTTGTGGGAGAGGTAGTCAAAAGGATATAACTTCAAGGGTGTAGCCTAGGGTGTGGTGGAACCTTGAAATAGGGTTATGGGGTTTACCAGATTTAAGTAAATGAAAAGGGTCATCGTGTTCGTTTCCCCGGACCTCCTTTCTTCCGCAATCCCCGTTGCAAGCCGGGATAAGATCAAGATATACCTCTTTAGCTGAACAGGACCGCTCTTTGGCCATCATCCTATATCTACGCCTTCCTTCGCGGTGGTGTGGCTGCTATCAAGCACCACCGTGTCGCAGCGCCCTCATAAGCTCATCAGGTTTGAATGCCGATCACAGTCTTGCGTTCTCTCCATCGAAAGCACGGACACTTCAACACTTTCATTTACTTCAAGTGTTGCATGCGTCATTGTACACGAGTCTAGCAATTGCGTACATTGCGTACCGTGCACCAAGAATGGGGAAGAATAACACTACAAAGAAGGGCAAGCAGAAAGTACCTACCCCGGACGACCCTGTCAGTGCCCCACCTCCACCCTCTCCCCCCCCTCCACCTGCAGTTTCATCGCCGCCCGCTGCGTATCATATCCAGTATCCAACTTCTACCGTGGACACAATTGAGGAACAAGAAGAATTCGGGGGCCACTTGGGTGATTATCTTTCACTGCCATGTTCAGCTGTAGGATCGTCCAGATGCTAATGAATGACCGGTGTCATTCCTATCAGGCGGCCCTGTAGAAGGTGCAGAGGAGGAGGGGTGGCAAGATGTCGGTCGCTCAGCTGATGGCTGGGTGGCTAATGTGCCTGGAAATAGTAACGGAGACTTGGAAGGGTGGGAAACAAGCGTCACTCAAGCATCTATGCCCCCGTCATCGCCCCAGCCTTCACAGAAGAAGTTTGGTGGAGACAGAAATCACGCAAAGTCACACTATCCTCAGCAGCGACTCCGATCTCCGTCATCGAACCATCAGAACTCGACGAGATTCGGTGTTAATGCAGGCGCTCACAATAGTTCAGGTCGCGCAAAACCCCAACCACCTCAAGACACCTGGGCCTCCGAAAACGATGGATGGGCAGAAGACGATGGGTCGGGCGACCAGGACAACCGGGTAGATGACGACGACGAATGGGAGGGAAACGATAGGTGGGATGATGCCGATGGTAGTTGGGGTCAACAACCTCATTCTGCGGCGTGGAACCATGCTGTATCTGCGCATTCCGCTCGTCCCCAAGCGACGTCGCGTGCACCGATCAGTGGCTGGCAAAGTTGGGGCGAGGAGGCCCGAAGACTACCCAAGGTAACTTTTGATCCCGCCATTCCACCCTCCCCGCGCTCCGATGGGAGCATGCCGGCTCTATCCCAGCGGCAGAGGTCCCAGATTTTGAATGCACTGCTTAATAATCCGCAACAGAATCAGCAACCCTATCCTATGCCTCCGAATGCTGGAGCATCATTCCACCCCGCTGTTGTGAACAACTGGCAGCAGCATCAGTCCTCTCAGCATGGTGATCGACATCAGCAACAGCATCCTGAACCTCATCGATTCCATGAACAGCACCGTGGACATGAAAGCAAGAAGAGCAAAGTGAGCAAACCACAACAGCAAGACTTAAGGGCACAGCCACAAAGAAAGAAAGACGAGCAACGGCAGGAAGAGGTACATGATGTGTGGGGACTTGGTGACGGATGGAGTGATTTGCATGACGAAGAAGAGCAGCAGGACATGACACGAGATGCCTGGGGTCGCAGAGTTCATTTCTCGCACAGTGCGTTACGTGCCTCTGTGTTCCCTTCTTCCGCCCCTTCCGTTTCCCGCTCTACTGTTGTGGAAAACTTCACCGTCAATGCCCTGCCGCGGAACAAGCTTGGACTCTCAACAATCCCGATGTCAAAGACGCTTTCGTACGCGTATTCCGGCACCACACCATCTGCGGAGAGCGAACCAGGTCGCGCGGCGATGCAGCGGATAACGGATCTCCAATTCGCTGAGTCACGGGGCGAAGCGTTGAAGAGTGTGCAACGCGCTTTCTACGGCAAGCAGCGCAAGGCTGCGGATCGTTTCCACTGGCTATTCCCCCCGGAAAAGGACGAGCGAGTCTCGTCCCTTTTAAATTGGATAAGTTCTATGTCATTCGGGATTGCATCTTTCGGTGTGAGCGGCCCATTCCCCCCGCAAACCCTCAGTTTCTAATGCTTTCTCAGTTACAAAAATTCGTACAGACACGAGAGCGAGGTGCTTTGATTGTCAATGCTGCTTATCGACCCGTTCATTCTCCCAGCGAGCCGGTCTTTGATTGGGTCACGTGGAACCAAATCCAACCAACCATGGATCGGATTTTGCAAGAGTCCGTCGGTTACTATAACCCGGCTATGCACATCATAGTCTTTGTCATCCTCCCTTCACCTTCTGGAAACAGTGTCGCTATTTGGAGGCGGAAGCTACCTATTCCTAATAACATCCGCCTAGCTTACCAAGCCCAGATTACTCAGGCGATGGCCTCTTTGCGCAAGGAATATCCGGTGCTTGTGGACGAGTACGTACACCAGCAAGGATACGAATTGAATCTGATGCCATGCCTAGATTACCGGCCCCACCTGAACCGATACCTCCGCCGCCTCGCAAGAAAAAACGAAAGTGGTACAAACTTTGGCTATCTTCATGAATGCTGTGCCTGTATGATGGATCAATCGATCTGTATTGACGAGCTTTACATCTGCGCTCTGTGTATGACTAGTGAAGTTGTACTTGTAGGACGGCTCAGTGCAGCCATTCGTTTCCTTGTTCCGGTTTCGCGTTTCTGAATAACCACAACTTTACGGATGGAGGAACAATAGAAAATACCTATGGTGCTACAGCAATGTTCATTTCCACTGGACATGCAGCCCGAGAGCCCACAAACGCCAGCTACGGTAAAGCACATGGATCCGATGCCGGGCGGATATCAAGACTGGCCCTGAGTGAGATCTGTCCCAAAGGCTTGGTGGGATGACCTACCTGGTTCAGGGTGGGTGAGACCTGCAGCTTGAAAGCTAAAGCACGCAACCTCTCGATGCCATGATCATGAATGGCCGACGAAGGAACAGCGTGGTGGAGCTCCACTTCGTGCATGAATGCTGCAACATCAGCTAGCGATGTGCCAAGCCGAGGAAATAGATCAAGATGATGTCTGAAGTACGTAGGTATAAGTGGCGAACATAGGTTGCGCACTGGGATACACTGGGAGGCGGGGCTTGCCTCGTTAGCTTTCCCTCATCCAAGAGGGAGTGCAACTCTGCGCGCGTGGCAGACTGGAATGAATTCAACTGGGCTTGGGTCTGTGATATGTCACGGCGCAAGAGCGATATTTCGTTCTTGGACCTCTCTAGGAGAGATGTCGTACGTGCCAGTTCCTCCCGCCCGAGAGTGATATCGCGTGCAGACTTGGAGACGACATTGTGAAGATCGGCATTTGCAGCGACAAGGTGACTGATCTGTTGTGTGAGACGGGAAATGCGCCTGCGGGTGAGGGCGTAGGGGAGGGCGACGACGGGGACAAGAAGGGCGGTGAGAAGAGCGACGGTGGTGATGGCCGGGCGTCTGAGGAGAGCGTTGTCCCTCGGCGGTGTCTCCTCCATCGCAGATGGGATGAAGAGGGTGTGCTTAGGTAATGCTCCAGGCAGTCACGCGTTGGACACGCTCTACAGATTTGGCTGAGGACGTCGACAGCGAGCTGTTAGATTCCCCGGTCAACGACCGTCTGCCCGGGCGATGCCCAGTCTCTTTGGCTGACCGATCAGTCTATTGTCCCACCGTCACCCCTTCTGACTTGACAGGAATCAAGCCCGGATATGGCGTCTCCTTCGCCCCCTCCGGCAGTCTCAGACCTCGCCTTCACCGGTCCCAAATCAAGCGACGCTCCCCAGCGTGCCCTGGGTCCCAGCGACACAGAGAAAGAAACCCTAGAGTCTCACGAGGTCATCGAACTTCAGGCGTTTAGTGAACGTAAAGCATGGATAGAGGAAAAAATCAAAGTAAGCCTCCGTCGTAGCTCCATCCCGTCTCTCTCTTCTCACTGCATTCCCAGTTCCTCGAGCAGTTACCCCCCATCCAAGTCTTCGCTGGCATTGACGCTGTCCGCACTTCCGCCGATCCTGTGCCTGGTTTACCTTCTCGCGAACAGCTCCAAGACTGGTTGGCGGAACACGACAGGATTGAGAAAGAAACCGAGATTTTTGACTCCGGTGAGCTCAAGAAGCTCAGAAAGTTCACAAAGGGTATGCACCTGGCCGTTCCTCTCTTCCCACTTGCCGACACATTACAGCTGCCACCCAACGCCATCTCTCCCCGGAGGACACCGATCTCATCGAACTTACTCTTACAACCATTTACGAGCTTGATAAGCTCCTTCACCTCCTCCGAGATCGATCAGAAAACCTCGACCTTCTTGGCGTCCGACTCAGTTGGGAAGAGCACCGCACCGCAGCTTGGGCAGATTTGAAGAAGCTTCTGGCTGACATTGAAACGTTCCTCGCAACTCGTGCTCGATGGTCCTCATCCGTCTACGAAGTCATGGCGAAGCATGAGGAGCGGCCTTCCGCACGCAGAGGGTCTATCGCTTCCATGGCTTCCGACACTTCCGTAACCTCTGGTGCTGGTTTTTCTCGAACCGCGCGCTTCAAGCTCGCAGAGTTGTTGTCTCGTGACGCAGCTCAGCTCGCTGGAAAATCGTCGTCCCTGCGACACGGAAGAATTGCTGCTGCAGGAAAGGCCCTGGACAGATTAATAGATAACAGTCGAAAGCCTGTTCCAGAGGAACTACTTGACGAGCAGGATAGGCTCGAAGAGAAGGGCATCCATGAGATGGAGGACGTCGGCAAGTTTGTCATGGACATTGTAATGCAGTGGCGAAGGTGAGTGGCCTCCATTCTTTTCAACAAGCTTCCGTGTAAATTTCTCTCGGTAGGGCGGACGAAGTTTACGTCGAGACCATGAAAGATCAGAATGCGGCGCAGAACCTCCTGGAGGAAATTGAGACTGCTAAACTTTATCACCCTACTCCTCGGCAGAGCTCAAGCTTTACTTCTCGAGTGGACACTCTTGTAAAACGTCTCGCGCTACGTGGAGACCCGATGTCTAGCCCAAGCATTTTCCCTCGACCAACTCACTCATTATTTCTGGATCAGCTGTCATTTAATAACGCACTCGTTCAGAGCCTATCCACAGAATTCGCAACTGCTACGGACTTAGTCACCAAAGTGGATACTCTCGCCAAAGAGTATCGTGCCAATCACGAGGCTGTCAAGGAAGTGGATCACCTCTCCCAGTCCGTGAACGAGCTATTGTCGAAGTTCACCTCCATCATCGATCGCCTTTCACACGGCATCTCCACTTATGAGGGTGATGGATCACCACCAGACTTGACATCCGAAATTTGCCTACAACCCACTATGCATGCTACATTCCTCGTCTTACTCCCAGCTCTGCTAGAAGAAGCAGGACAGGCCACCTCTGCTGCCGATAAGCTCGTTTGTTCCTATCAGCTAGCCCTCCTTAACTTGGACCGACCCGGGACCGACCTCTCCTTTAAGCAACATGCTGCTAACTTATTGGATACCTTGTTAGTCGCACGCGACAGGTTGCGTGTTCTTGTCAACGACACCAACACACGGGTAGGACACCTCAGAGTCGTCAGGAAGGTATGGTCAATCATGGATGAATCCCTGAAAACGTTGCAAAACATTCAGAGTGAAGTAGGAGAAATGATGGAGAGAGAGAAATGGAAGTCACCGGATAGGACTGGTGCAGACCCTATGACCCCCGAGACGCCTCGGTCTCGTAATCTTGACCCCATCGTTTCCTCGTCCGACATACTTAAACGCCTCGACATTGTACGCGAGACTCTTTCGCATGATATCGCGATACCCCTAGCTTCCCAATCAGGCTCTCTCGAAGCATCTTTAGATTCCTTCTTCGTTCGGACATACGGCGAACTCACGAGTCGACTAGAGAATGCCAATCAGATGATACAACTCTTGGACGCAATCGGATCTCAATCTGCGGCTATGGCCTCACTTCGGGAGGAGGTGAATGAACTGCAAGTTCGGATCGAGGACCTCATGATCCGATATGATGCCGCTACCGAAGGGGTATTATCAGGGAACTTACCTCTTGAACGCATTTCGGAGTTGTACTCGGAGTTACAGTTGGATACTGGTTCCCTCTGTGACACTGTCAAGACTTTCGCCAACAGTGTTGTCCATCGTATACCCCTTGTTGCTCCAAATCCTCGTGACCGAGCTCCTACCACCTTCATTCGCAAAATGTTCACTTCCACTGACGCTCAACTTGGTGCTTCTGCATTACCTGTTGCTGTCGAACTTCCTTTTTCACTCACTAGCCTGGATGACAGCCTTCGCACGGACGCCAACTTTCTGGTCATGCGGCTCACTGGAGGGTCGGAAAGTTTACATCGGAAAGCCGACCACCTCCGCCTTGCTCGTTTGGCCAGAGATGTTGATACCACAATATCCTCGGCCACTCGCGACTTGCGCGAAGTCACTCAAGATCTCGAGTCCTTGTGGATGTCTATCATCTCAATACCACAGACCGATTCGAAACTTCAGGATCTACAGAAACTATCTCAAGCTGTTGAAGGGCATTATGCCCAACATCGCTCAAGTCTTTCTCGTTCGTTGTCATTGATCAGAGAATCCATCCGCCACATGGAGTCCGTACCAGCTTCCCGCGACATACATTTCCACGAAACGCTGCTCTCATCACGCCGACGAGGTGTGGATGACTTAGAGATCAAGGTTAACTCATGGGGTGACAGGGTGGCCGTGCTTAGAGGCAAAATATCGGAAGCTCTTCTCCTCGAAACTCAAAGACTTGAAGCTCTGCGTATCCAGCGCGAACAAGAAGCTGAGGAGACCAGACGACAGGAAGAACGCGAGCGTTTAGACAAGCAAGCCCTTCGGGAGGTGGAGCGGCTCGCAGACGAGCAAAGACGGCATGACAAGCCTGTTCTTGTGGCCGAGCTGGCTCTGGAGCCGGCTGCGCATGATGAGACTGAGAACCATCACCAGGAGCAGGCGAATAGGGATCTTCACGAGACGCTTTTCAAAGCACAAGAGCGGCAGGAGCAGCAGCAGCAAGTGACCTATATTACCCTACAGGAAGCTGAAGAACATGGGGGCAGCGAGGCCAAAGCAAAGGTCGTTGCACAGGAGAGGGATATAGAGGCCACAGAGTGTAAGCAGGTGGAGGTGGTTGAGCCATGGGGAGACTTGGTCAATGAATGGGCCCCCGAGCTTGCCCAGGGGAAGGACATCACTTCACCGAGAACGAGTGGCGTCCCGGAAGAAGGTTCGTGCTATTCCGGTTCCTATCGTTGCGGTATTGACTCTTTCCCATAGATGTATTTGGCCTACAGCTTGCTCCCTCACCTCCTCCTACCAAGGGTCAAGGGAAAGACGAGTTGTTGGAAAAGATCGTTGCTCTTAGGAAAGGCCTGAGGTCAATCAACATCAATGAGGTCGCCAGGCCCATGGCAACGTCTGTATATGGCGCGCAATTACCGGCCTTGGAGGAGTATGGAAAAATAAACGCTCGTTTTTCTACCATCCTCTCTGGGTTCGCGGCGTTGCCCTCCTCAGCCCTCCTACCGACCGCTGATTTGGAATTCCGGTCGCTGAAGAGCGAGTTAGACGCTTCTCAGGAGCTCATGCAGCGCATCCGCCAATTAGCAGATCTTGCCGATATAGCTCATAAATGCGACATGGCGCTGAGCGATCTTTTGGAACATATTGACAGTTATCCAGCGGCTCCTGCAGGGCCATTGTCGAGTACACACGTCTCAACTCCTCGCTTACCCCCGGAGGAGCAGCTTAGTGCTCGAATTGGCTTTACTAGGCGAATGTTTACACACGTGACAACGTACTTACAGCCAGTTAACGACGATCCTCGCGTTGTCAGTGAGTACCAACGTGTCCAGCAAACCTGGTTGGAGCTAGAAGATATGGCCAACGACAGAATTGGGGGCAAGAGATCGCGATCATCCAGTGTAGTCAGCTCTGGTCGGAACAGCTGTGCGTCTGTTTCCGCTGTCAGCTCTTATTCAGGAAGATCGAATCGTCCGAACAATTCCAGGCCTTCTCACGGTGGAAAAGCAAGCAAATACTCAAGTCTCTCAGTGGATAGGACAGGCGGTGACAAGTTCCTGGCTCCAAACCATCCGTCCTCCCGACGTGTGTTATCCGGCTCTTCAAACAGCCACCGCCGCTCGTCAAGTAAACTATCCGTGGCGTCAGTGGATACCACTCGTTCAGTTTCTGGACCTATCGCCTCAGCATCACCGGCCTTCTCGCCTTCCGTACATTGCTCTACTTTTTCTTCCCGGCAGCGCACGGCTAGTATGTCGTCCGGTGTCTCTAGCCCTGCCCCGATTTCTTCCCTGACGGTACGGCGGCGGGCACAAACCAGGTCCCGAGGGTCTCCCACTCCATCGGAAATGTCATCGAATTCGCGAACGAATCCGACTCGATCTTCCTCGTCTATGTCGACTTGGTCTCGTGCGCCGAGACGGTCGTTTCCCGTGGCGAACAGGGTCCAGACCCCTCCTCGTCGGACCGCACCAGCCCCTAAAAAAGCTTATGTTGCTAACCCGAAAAATAAACTCGATGTTGCCGTTGGAGATGTTGTTAACAATCTTCCTGTGAACATCAACGTCGAAGTCGTTGCTGATACCTGGGAGGATCAAAGCGGCAAATACTGGATTGGCGATCAAGAACCTAAATTATGCTTCTGTCGAATCCTTCGGTCGCAGACCGTAATGGTTCGTGTTGGGGGCGGATGGCAGGAATTGTCTAAGTACGTCATACACTCATGATAAATGGTTCTTTCCAACGTGCGCTGGCCATTTTCTAGATTCATCAAGGACCATTTTGCAGACCAGTTCAGAATAATGCCTCCTGAATCACCGTCGCGGTTCGGCTCACCTCGGTTTGGATCCAGAGAGGAAAAGTGGATCAGCTCTTCGACCTTATTTGAAGCCCCAGAAATAATTACCACTCCCCCTCCCCCACATACACCCGAGCCCTCAGGCCCCTTCATTCCCTCTTTCACCATCTCCACACCGGGCGCACGTAGTCCACACACCGTGAAGTCTCCCCCGTCATCAGGGTCGCCACTGGCCCCTTTGCAATTCATGCGGCGTGCAAACCCAGATGGACCACCTATCCGTCCAATCACACCCTCAAAACCACCTACGCATCGCCCTCGGACAAGTATACTCAACACGCCTGCTCGACACGCATGGAGACCGTAATAATTAATTATCCACATTTTCAGCACCTTTTGGGGACTTATACGGTCACATTGACGCCTACTACTAATTATTACATTCATGTTGACTCCGTGGAATAGGGACGCTCGCTGGCAATACCGCTGCTTACTGCTACGCATCCTTCGTACCGTGTACTTGTTGTCTCTTACATAGATTTATTATCGAGCCATTGCTACGACAGGTCGTTACATAACGATGCTGATTTCTTTTTTCGGTGACCCCTGAAAGGATCCTCTGGTCCACTACTTCGACCCAAACATGCGACGAACGGCCCGGTCTCTCGAATCCTGGCATATGGCACTCGCCGCTGCCAACACAGCCCAGTCGGGAAATGCCACAGCCAGGGTCTTACTATGGCTGTGCTTTCTAAAACGATGAGCTTGGCGACGACTCCACCGCGGCGTATCTGCCAGTGGACGAACGAATAAGACCGATACCAATGAACACGAAACTTCAAGAAATACACACATGGCATCATGTCCATGATGTGCCTCGACATCGGTTCAATCCACGGGCGCTCAGGCCTGCAGGGGTTCAACTTGTCCAGAAATATCTTGCACAGTTTCGTCGCCGATTTCGACAGGGCAACGATGCAGTACGAGTTTTACTTAATTCATTCCCCTCCTCCTTTTTTTTCCCTCTCGCATTTCTCTCGATCGCTCAGACTGTTGAGAGGGTTCTCTGTCTCGTCCAGTCGTGGTTCGGGTTCGTCTCGGTAGCCTAGGTCGTGCTGTGCCAAACCTCTGATCATCTTTATGTAATTCGACGACCGCGAAATAACATCAACGCATACATGATAAATTACATATCTAAGTGTGGTCGTTTTAGTCCCAAAGAACGAGTACTCGGACTTCACATAACCACCCAAAAAATAAAAATAAAACTAGAAAACTAGAAAAAAAGTGTTTGAATACCCAGAGTCGAACCCGGGGCTGCTGTGATCAGGGAATTTCCAGTTCCCGCAAGAAAGCTGCACCTTAGCCATTACACCATACCTGGCTTTGAACTATGGGTAGTGCGTATTGGTCTGACATTGATGGACAGTGGTAATCATTATCATTCGGGCCCAACTGGGCTAACTTGAGTGCTCTCAACTGCATTGGTTAGTCTTTTGCAAGAGAACATCTGCATGTTCCATTCTATGTGTCCCGATAAAATTTAAAATAAAATAAAAAGTATTCGGATAGCAGGAGTCGAACCCGGGCCTGCTGTGGTTAAGGAATTTCCGGTTCCCGAGATGCTAACTGTATGATCCGGAAATTTCCAGTTCCCGCAAAACAGCCATTACACCATATTCGGCTTGAACCATGGTGCAGGTCCCTTTATGTAAACACCCACATCAAAATAAGCTAAAACAAGCTACTCACCCCTTCTCCAAGAGTCATTGCGCCGCCCAATGGATTCCGATTTAAAGTGTAACCGTCTCAATTGTAGGAAAACATTGGCCGACAAAGCGGTGGTGGTGCGTAAGGAGAATTGATCCCTGTCGTCCTGTTCATCCAAAAGCATGTGAATTGCCTACTAGACGACCTGTAAGTGACCAATAATTCTAACAAGGCACCAAAATCAAGCAGCACTACGAGGATAGGCTCGCATATATTCTGTCGTAAGTTGGTTGACATAACTTTGATGTATTTCGAAGTGATCTACCCCCCGAATAGTGGAGTGTGCCAACGAGTTGTTCAATGTGTCTCGTCTCTGTCCAGGTATGGTTCTATTTCAGATTCTCGACGACTCTCTAATATACATAGCTTGCGAGACATCGCTCACCGAGCCGTGAGTGTTCATGCTCCCATCTCATGGTCTTGTCTTTGAAATACCACTACGTCTAACAGGGATGACGTGGTGGTAATAAGCTGAATTCATCGCTATGGTTATCATTAACGAAAAACAAGGTTTGTTGTCTGCACCCGACAAACGATTACAAAACGGTGCGTGGAGGCGCTGCGACGTGTACTTTTCTTATTCCCTCTGAAGTCCGTTCTCTCGGGGTTGAGCCCTTCTATCATCATGGAGATTTGCAGTCGGTCCGTGTCATCCTGATTCTTTGCATTCTGAGGTTCACAGTCTAGCAGCGCACTGTCATTTTGGCAATATCAGATACACCAGGAAAAGTGCGTTACTTTGGTTGTTCATCGTGTACTCTGCATGTGTGTCGCCGTACAGCTCATTTCAGCATGCCGTCACCCGGAACCTCAACGATAAGAATGCTCAGCTACAGAAACAACTGGAAAATGTCATAAGGGAAGGTACGCTCCGTCCTGTCACCATGGGCTTGCTTCACGACTATCGTTTGTGATCCCAGCCAACGGAGAAATTAATCTTCTTGGAAGTAAAGTTGCAGGTAAAGAATAGTACGACCCAGATGTCATGACGTCTTTCTTGTTTCGTAAACAGAGTTGGAGAGAGACCTTGAATTGGAGCGCCGGAGGGTCCACGAGTTACAGGATACGTCGAGAGAGCGAGAGAAGGAGTACCAAAAACTCAAGGTAGAATTCGTCAAGCTTCGATTAGCTTCGACTTGACCGAACCAATCTAGGCTCAACTTGACCGAATAAAGAGAAAGGCTCTTCTTGGCCCTGATGCTTCCTGCACAATTCAAGCTCCCATGTACGGCTTGGGTCACTCTCACCGTTCTCTTTCCAACCAGCCGAGACAAACGGTTGGAGAGGTTGACATGGGAGCTGTAGTGGGTGGTATGGAGGCTATCGGGGTAAATCCAAGCTAACTTGTTTATGCCTAAACACCTCTATCTAACGTATGATGCACTAGATACAACGGACACCTCTCGTTAATCGCGTTACGAAGGGAAGTGTTGGGATGCAACAAGGGCGCACCGGACTACAAGTAACATCGCACTCTAGTGCGCCTGCCTCAACACACCGTCATCCACTGAACACAGGCGATCGCTCCTTCATGGCCAACTCTGTTTCTGATCGATCGGATAGCGCCCACGAAGTGGAACATTTGCTTCTTCCGAAGACTGTCAAAGGGGTGCACCCTGGAATACAACCTGGTCCGGGTGGATGGGGAACGGGTTCAGCGAGGTCTCATCCAGTTCAACAACGGCGTTCGTGAAATATACTCCACGTTCCACGCTCTTTTAACTCTTTGATTGCAGCATTCAACCTCTCAACAAAAAGGGGGTTCATACCTGCAAGATAAACCCCCCGTGCCTCGCAAAGCCACGAGTCACCTGCATACATCAACACCGACTCCGTATGCATTAAATTAGACCAGTAAACCAAGCAGAAGACAGATACATGTATTGGCGTATAAACGCCAGGAATTCGTATCTTGATAGTATGAGGTAGCAGTGCACAATAAATATCAGTGTCTTGATCAGTGTCGATGATAGTTAGCGAAAGCAGAAAAGAAGAAAGGAAATATTAAAGTAACATCATTCATATCGGAGGGTACCATTCTTCTCATCCTCGAGGTATTGTCCAATGGCCAGTATATCTTGGCCAGCGCGACGGAGGTAAATAGCAAGTACATTTCTGTCCGCCTTTGGCAGAAGGGCTGCAAGTTTATCGACTTGTCGGTTGAACTCTGCTCCTGAGATTAAACTATTATGTTGCTGTGCACTCCCACGACCGTCGAAAAGAGAGGGTCTGCGTGCCATTGTGCTGGAGCGTTGAGGGCTTGCTCCGTTCATAGAATTCTGGGAAGTGACAATAATAGTCTGCGACCTTTGCATGCGATTGGGAGGTGCGCGAGGACCGCCGGGGACAGATGGTGCTACGGGTGGTAGATTTATTAGGCGTGGGCTAGGTTGCTCGCTCCCGTTCCTGGGGGGACTCCTGGATAGCGCCTTCGCAGGAGATGGAGGAGTTAAGGGTTTCTCCTTCTTGATGCTAGCCCTACGTCCAAGCGAAGCGAAGAAGTTGCCAGGGGACTTTGCAACCGATGAGGGCGAAACAGCGGAACGACCGGATGAGGTCGATGATGTTGCAATCATGGTAGACGCTCGAGAGGGACCACTGCGAGGAGCTGCGGCTAACCCGGGATAAGGGAGTGGGGGCGGTGCATTGGGTGGGCTGGCATCTCCAGCGGCACGCGGGGCGAGGTCAGTTGCAGAGTAAGCATCAGCTCTTATTGGAAATGTGACACCTGAATCGGTGGACGATTGAGACAGATGACGTGGTGCAATGGATGGAGAAGAGTTAGATGGGACACGCGGCCCTCTTGAAGGATTCACAGTAGAGCGCTTCACTGACGAGTGGGAATGAAGGGCTATGAGATGAATCATATCAACCAGACATCATTGAGTGGCAATGATCTAACTTACCCCTGTACCTGGTCTCAGCAATCCAGTCACCCAGACCGCAGTCACAGTTATACAGTTCGTTAATTTTGTAAGCATAACCTATTGATCGTTCCAGGGCAGTCCGTTTCACAATCACATCTGCAAAATACATCCCAGGTGGGCGTGTCGACTTCGTTTTCCGCACTGGCAACTTTGGTTGTGACATAGCATGAGTAACCGAAGGCGAAGGTATCCCAGACGAGCGCTTGCTCCCGACAGATCGGCGATTGAGCGACATTAGAGAGGGCGTGCGTGGTAGGGTCGAGAAACGCTTGACGTTAAGCGCATTCTTCGGCGACTTCGTATCCACGTAAGGGAGATCGTTCTTCGCTGGAACGGGCGGCACTGTCTCTTCCGAGCGAGTGAGTGTTCTGTCAGGATCAACCCAACCTTCTGCTGCGCTTTCGTCAGAACGAGGCGAAGATGGTCGCGGGTCGACATGAAGTGGTTCTGGGCTAAGGCGATGGGAAAGGCTCAGCTTGAGGTTGTCAGCACGACGGATTTCTAGGCCTTTTCCACCGTTTTGTCCTTCATGTCCGCGCGGAGGTTCAACAACGGTTGGTGGTGGTACATCACAGGAGCTCATGATCCCCATATCGTCAATGGCGAGACCTATGGAAGCTACTAGATCATCCATCGAGTCAAGACGAGGTAATGAGCTCGCGCCCTCCTCATGCGGAGCTTCGGAATCCAACGTACAGAATCTTGACGGGGGAAATGCGCCTTCCCGAACGTGGCGAGACTTGGGAACAGAATCAAAGCTTTCATGCGAGCTAACCCAAAAAAAAATCTCAGGTGCAACTCAACGACGAGGCGAAACTGCGTACCTCCGAGGACTATCTGTGGGAGGCACGGGAGGAACCGTTGTAGTCACCTTCTGCGGATTTGTAGATACAACTTCTTTCTCAGTTGATGGCGACGAAGATTTAGCTCTGAGAGCAACAGTGACATGCGACGGTAGTTGCAGCGCCTGCTTCATGACTTCTAGGTCATCATTCCTTCGAATAGGTGAATGCCTGGGAGGTCGCGGTGGTGGTGGTGCTTTAGGGTTAATGGTAAAGACAGCTTGAGGTGGTGGTGGAAGAGGACCTGCAGTGGCATGCAGACCAGGCTGGTAGTGCAAGTATGGAGAAGGCGTCGTAGCAGGTGAAGTCAACGCGGTTGACGGAGTCAGAGGACTAGAGAGATCTGTTCTGGGAGACATGAGGTCTTGAGCACTTGAGTGTGGACTTGAAAACACTGGACTAGGTGACGGTGATTGAGGAAAGAGGCTGATGACAACGGGGCCAGCAATACGATCACTTATATGCTTTGACTCGCCTATGTTCGGCGTTTGTACAGGAGTAAGGAATTCCTTGACTTCTTTGACGGGGCTGACACCAGGTGCAAGAGCATCTTTTCTCTGACGTCCACGACCGGTTGAACAGCCCGAGTCGGATATCTCGGAAACACCGGGAGACGGTGACCTCGACTGCGGTATCTGAAATATAGGTGGCCTGAGTGAATGAGAGGAAGAAAAGGTGTTTGATGGTTGCTGTGGAACCGATGCAGACCCAGGAAAGCTGGTCGTACCAACAATGGCGACCTCGCGCGAAGACTTTCGGGGTACGTGACCGATAATTTTTGGGAAGGCTCCAAATGCATCCGATGGTGATCGTGCGTGGTAGCTGGACAGAGGATGACGAATAGTAATGGAAGGTTGCGGCCTGGACACAGAAGCAGTCTTGGGTGGTACCAAAGCCGAGTAACTCTGAGGAGACGCGTCTGGCGGTGCGACCAATGCCAGACCTCCTGAACGGTTGGCCTCGAGGTGGGAGCGCGAATTATTTGGTGGACCGCCACCGGAGTCGGAGCGCCGAATTCCAAGTTGAGTGCTATTCTCTGTCCGGTCGCTGGCGTCCATCTCCACGATGGCGAGACGCCTTCTGTCAGTGCCTCCGTGGGAAGGTATGCTGGTCCGGCGAAGAGCACCGGTGAAACCTGCGGCGGGAGGCGATGCAGCGCGTGGTTGGGAAGGACCAAGAGGACGCGTGGCATTGTTGGACTCCAAGTCGGGGGGAGGGGATGACGAAGTTAATGAGCGGGGACTTGACAGTTCCTGCCATCCGTGGGCAACGTCGGCGGACTGGTAGTAGGACAGGATGGCATCGGTGTCTCGCACTGTGTTGGGACGGTCACTAGGTCTGTTTAGGATGGAGCGGGACACGCACCCGGACTCATGGTCGGACTGTGCATCGTACTGAAAGATGTGGTGGCCCTCTGCAGAGACACTGCTCATCAACGTCAACGCATGGTACGACAAACTAACGTAGTCAACTAGGGCGTCAATCACAGCCAGCGGCACCGCCCCAGTACCGCCCCTGCCGGCTGTACTATCCCGTCATCTCCACTCATCACTGCCCAACGGCCCTGCCCGTGACTAGTGCCGGTCAGCGCCTGCGAACGTGGTGGCCGTTTTATGGATGGACTGACATCACTGATCTGCCAGCCAAGTTCTTTCCCCGCCCAAAATGGCCGAACAGTTTCGTCACCGAACGACCAGGTGTCTTCGACCCGGTATTGCTTTACCTTTTCCAGCACGATTCTTCGAGCGTTGATGCCAGCACTGCGTCCATAGAAAGCCCGTCCATATCCACTCGCGAAATTCTGGAGCTTGTCTACTGCGCCAAACGACCCCAGCATGTGCGCGACAAAGGGCAATAGGATCGGTGAGGTGTACACTCCTGCCGCACAGGGATGGTCGGGTGATGCCACGGACTTGGACTGTGCTGGGTGCGGTGCCGAATCCGATCCCAAGAAAAATCTCGGATGCCCTAAAATTCAGGGTTGGATTCACCTTTGAACGTGTCCACATACAAAACGTTGCCCACCCTCACGTATGACTTCGCGCAATGCTTCACGGTCACTCGGATACTTGGCAACAGGTTTGCAATAATTCCAAGACTGACCCGCCCAATCATCGACCGTCATGGCAAGGTGATGTGCTGTGATCGTGCACGCTACCGTACTGCCGAGCGATTTGACAGCTTCGACTGCCGCCCGAGTCGTCGCATGTTCGAGTACGATGCGTAACTTGGGAAACGCTTGGTGGAGCTTCTTGAGGTGAGGAAGGAACCTTTCCTCTGCATTCAGTACGCAGGTATTCTGTGGTCCATTTAATGATGCAGGTGGGTGACGATAGTAATTCACCATCTGCTTACAGAAGTGGCATCTGACGGAATTTCGCCGTGCAAATTTAGGACGAGATCACACTTCTCCATCTCCTCAAATACAGGGTAATATACTTCATATGATTCGATTCCACCATCCGAGTTGGTGGTGACACCTCTGGGGTATGACTTGACGCCAACGATGCCTGCCTGTTTTGCCTTTCTGACTTCTTCGGGGGTGAGGTCCGGCGAGAGATAGAGCGTCATCAGATAGTCCACGTCATTGTCGATCGCTTGTAGCTTCTTTTTGTACTCTATCGCCTGCTCTGTCTTAGTGATCGGAGGCGTAAGGTTGGGCTAAATCTCGGCTGAGGTGGGATTGGCAGTCACTGATCTCGACATCACTCACCATCACATAGGCCAGGTCAAACCCGCCTTTGCGGACATGCGGCGTGACCAACTTTGAGAGCTCTCCCTGTCTCAGATGGACATGGAAATCTGCGGGGGACTCTATGATCAATTTATCGGCGGACATGGTCGATCAATATAAAGCACGATCACGTGATGTACGGGCACGACGCGTTCGGTTTTCAAACTTGTCTCGTGAACCACCATTCTTTGTACCCAGATCCAGTTACCGCTCATGGTTGCAGCTGGCTCAATCACTGTCGTGGGTAGGTGTAGCCCTTTGAAACTTGTTGCGCACCATCTTCTGACACCAACAAGTTCGCGTAAGACCTCCAACCCCCTGGGAGGCAGCGCGCCTACCAGAACCATGCTATGACACTACTATCCGCGGGGACGGGACTCTCGCGACACCCGGTAAACCAGTAACAGCTTCAACACCCCTCCGCGACATTGTCCAGATAGTGGACGATCGCATCCTCACTTTCGATCCCGATGAGAAGGACAAGGCACGTGCGTTCGTTGAACGGGGTTTTCTGCCCCCAGGAACAAAGCGGTACAAGGACAAGAGGTTCATGTTTGATAGGGTTTTCGATGGCGAGGCACGACAGGAGGAGGTGTATGCGGCTACCGCAAAGCCGTTGCTTAACGGGCTGCTAGACGGCTACAACGCTACCGTATTTGCGTACGGCGTACGCTATTCAACATGTTCTAACGCTGTGTTGTCGCTAATTGCTTTACAGGCGACGGGTTGCGGAAAGACCCACACCATTAGCGGGACAGAGGGGGATCCAGGCGTAATCTACCTCACCATGGCCGATCTCTTTCAACGCATAGACGACCGCAAAGATGAGTGGAATACCGAGGTAGTTGTCACCTTTCTTGAGATATATAACGAAGAAATTCGCGATCTTCTCGCCGAAGCTGGCACTCCTGCTCCACGAGGCGGTCTCCAGATCCGAGAAGACAAATCCGTCAAAGTCGTTGGCCTTGTCGAGTTACACCCTACCAGTGCGGAAGAGGTCAAACAGATCGTCCTCCAAGGCAACTCCCACCGAACACAATCGCCTACGCACGCGAACGAAACATCATCTCGTTCGCACGCCGTTCTCCAAGTACATGTCACACAATCCCCGAGGACTGCCTCATTGACTGAACAGCGAACGGTGGCCACACTCTCCATCATCGACTTAGCTGGAAGTGAGCGGGCCGCCGCTACGTCAAATATGGGCCAGCGCATGGTTGAGGGTGCCAACATTAACAAATCTCTACTTGCACTGGGCAACTGTATCAACGCACTCTGCGAGAGTGGCGGTGCCATTCGACATGTCCCATACCGCAATAGCAAGCTCACCCGTCTGCTTAAATTCTCATTGGGCGGAAATTGCAAGACTGTCATGGTTGTCTGCATAGCACCTACCTCGCAACATTTTGACGATACCCATAACACTCTTCTATATGCCGAGCGTGCCACGAAGATCAAAACGAAGGTGGTCACCCGCAACGTTGTCAATGTTGATCGACACGTCGGTCGATACGTCGAAGCCATTAATCGTCTTAACATCGAAGTTGCCGAACTCAAAGCCAAACTTGCCGGGAAAATCGGTGCTGAAAATGATATTGCCAGACGCAAGAGAACGGAAGCCAATGGCGAAGTCGAACGCGCGAAGCAAGACATGCAGGCGCGAATGGAGCAGACGCAGGCATCAATTATTGACGGCGCGTCCTGTGCTGGCAGGATATCTGCCGCAGAGGACAAACTATTCGCCATCCGTACTCGCGTCGCCCAGATCGACACGTTGATGACTGGATGTTCTTCATCTCCACCTTCTCCCGATCTCGAAGCCGAACGGGCTCTCTTGCAGGCTCTCGCGGGTCCGGAAGAAGAGGCAATCAAGCCAAACTCTTCTTTGAACGCACGCTTAACTCGTGCACAAAATTCGCGCAACATTTTTGAAGCTACTCTTCGTGCAGTCAGTGAACGTCGCTCTGATAGGCTCGAAGAACTTAGCATCGAGAATGTCAAGGCAGATGCGAAATGGCGAAAAGCCGAGATGGACCGGGTTCGGGCAGAAGCTGAGAGGGACGCTTTCAGAGAAACCTTTCGTTCACAGGCAGAGTTGGTTGTGACCCTGCTTGGGATGATCGGACGGTATACCAGCCTTCTCGGGAAGGCTTCACGCGTTTTGAAGACGGCAATGGAGGAGGGCAAAGATGGGATTGAGGGTGCTGTGAAGGACATTGCAACATCGTTGAGTGTCGCTGCAGGGAAAAACGACGACACGCTGGGTGCTTTGATTGGACAGACCACAGCGATGTACGCTGCTCGCGGTGGTGGCATCTCCATCGATGGTGTTGCCAATCGATCCGCTTTACAAACGTTCATGTGCGTCGCCTCAAGCTCAGCCCTGAAGCCTGTTGCCAAGTCTTCGAGACGGTCATCATATAACAACATCGCATCACCACGAAGAGTGCATAAATCCCCGCGCAAGTCACTGCGTTCTAGCGTCGGCCAGTCGTACCGTCGAGTTTCTGACAAGGAAAAGAAGGTCGTCCAATGGAGGGACGAAGCAGGGAAAGGGGACCTGGATGATGGGGGACAGAAAGAGAATCCACCGATAATCTCCGTCATTTCGAGTGACAGCGTAGAGAGCATTGGCCGCAGTCACTCAGTTGCAGGTTCAGAGAGCGAGTGGGAAGACGAACGAACTGACGACAGCTTCAACCTTAGTTTTGTCGCTGTTCCTAACGCAGGGCCGTCCTCTTTGCTTTCCTCGTCCAGACTATCCTCGAGTCTACGGTCCGGTACTTGCAGACGCCCTCGGCCAAGTCGCCTTGACCCTGGATTCCTCAAAACAAAGGGCGCGACGTCACTTGGGTGTCTACAAGAAGCGGAGGAAAATGGTTCACCAGTCAGGCGAGTATCGCCGCTTTCTGAGAGAAGTATGAACCATCCTGGGGGAAACAACGACGACGCTTCCGCCCTGCATATCCCCAAGAAAGGCGAGCGCAATGACAGTCCCTCTCGTCGCCTTCCCACATCTACCCCACGTCTCGGTGCATCTTCCACCAAGGGCGCACGCAGGCGGTCAAATATCGGTCCATTGCGTAACGAGAGAACGCGTCGAAGGTCAAGTATGATCCCTGAGCCAATCGCGGATGAAATTCCCGAGACCGGCGGTCCACGGCGTGTAGAAACCATTGGCAGATCACCTATAAAGCGACCCAAGAGACTTTCGTTGCTGGGAAACGCGTCAAGGTCCTTGAGGGTCAAGCCACCAAACTTGAATGTGCCGCCGCCCAGTGTGGCCATGTTAACTGTTCCGGGAGCAGATCCAAATTCTAGTATCAGCGCAGACACAAGTATGAAACTTGTTCATTCAAAACCATCATGGCGCTAAATACCGCTTCGCGCGATGGCACGCTTGTTCCACTACTATTGATCAAGGGCAGAGCTCTTGCATTGTATCACGTATATCATTCGTTGTCGTTCGCCCATGATTATCGTTTTTGTTTATACCCTCATGTCTGTCACTTTCTATTTGGTGAACGGAAGGAGCGATCTGTTTTCTGCAGCTTCCATCTCCTACATGCTAATTGTTGTTATCCTAGATCTATGCACGTTGTTATGTATCGTTGTCATTGATGTGCAGTTGATTTTGGACACTGCCATTGAAACGACGCGGGGGCGTCACGGGGCAGTTTAGGATGAAGGGGAAGAAGTGTACAAGGTCAAATTATACGTTTTACCTCGAAGAATGACTGGTAAATCTGTCAATGATGCAAGTGCTGAGAGGTTCGTGGGACTTGCCTTTAGATAATATACCTGCCATGCAACGACTGAAAAGAGGAACATAGCTTGCAGTACCGACCACCACTTGACACGGTCATTTGTTGACTCGGCAGTGTCACGGTGCCGCCTCTCGCGCACGACAATGTACTCTTGTTCATCTTTGACCGCTAGGAGCCCAATTGCCAGCGAGCGGATTTCGCGCTCGACAGGTGCAACGATATCCTCTGCCATGAGGACCATAGTCAGCAGGGTAAAGGGATGAGGAGTAGACTAACCATCCTCCGAGATGTATATGATACCGTGAACATTAAAACTATAGTATGCATTAACAGTGCGTCTAGGCGGGCTGTCCACTCTTGAGAGCAGTGCGCATACCTGACTTCCTTGTCCGCCATTGTACTCATCTCGTTGGAAAAGCAGTACTCATACCGGCCGTCCTTCTCTGCTGTTATCGAGGTCGAGCCGGTGCTGTATCTAATGTGCTTTGTCAACATGCTTCCTTCTGGGTCTGCGAGCTGCAGAAGTTTAGATGAACATGACAGAGATGGAACGCAGGCAAATCGTACCCAGAAGTCGATGTCGAGGTGACCACCTTCTCCAACTTGGTACGTGACAGTCATCTGAGGAGGCTAATCAGAAAAGGCAGGGTAGAGTGAAATGATGTAGACCTGATCATGTTCGTGAAGGTCTTCAAAGAAACACTCCTTCGTCGATGCCGGAACGTGAATCTTGTGAGCAAAGACGAGGGCAGGAGAAAGTACGAGCAGCGAAATACAAAAAAGGGCAAGCTGGGAGGGAAGTTGTCGTCGCGCCATTGGGATATGGGAGAGCATGAGGACAACGTTAGTATTCAAGCAAGAGTGACTGTGGTGCAACATTTCCGTTTTCGGTGAAGGTGAAGACCCCGGAGACAAGCGAATAATTTTGCGATAACTCGGAATTTATAGCAAATCGCGAAAAAGTGATCATGATAATTTCGTTCCTCTCTCCTTCGCTAACAGATATCCGCAACTTCTGTTCTCTTCCACCCACGCCATGGCAGATTTGAACGATCCACTCGCACCAAAGGTCAGTTCTCAGAACGATAGCATCGCAAATCCTCGTCGGCCCAATACCCATCGAGGCAATCGCGCCACTCGTTTCTGATCTGACTCGGATTACAGCAAGAAGAGGAGACCGACCTTCATTTTGAGCCAGTGATCAGACTCACAGAACAAGTAGAAACAAAGACTCATGAAGAGGACGAAGACATTCTCTTTAAAATGTAAGCTGGGGCTCCGGTTATTCATTTCTTCGTTGACTGTTGATATAATACCTTGCGAACTTTAGGCGAGCAAAGCTTTTCAGGTTTGACACCGCTGGTAACGAATGGAAAGAACGAGGCACGGGCGATGCCCGCCTGCTTCAGCACAGAGTGACAAAGAAGGTCCGTTTAGTCATGAGACGTGATAAGACCCTCAAAGTCTGCGCCAACCATGCCAGTGAGTGCTCTGAATTACTTCACGTTTTGCAGTTCCACTAATAACGCGATTGAGTCACCTCCGATATGCGCCTCCAACCAAATATTGGCTCTGACAGGAGTTGGGTGTGGAAGGTTGCTGCTGACTATGCAGAATCCCCACCTACATCTGAGACCCTCGCGATTCGTTTTGCAAACTCGGAAAGTAAGTCGGGACAATTTCGCACAGGCAGTCTTACTAAGACTGTTTTGTAGACGCGAAGGATTTTAAGAAAATGTTTGAGACGGCTCAGATAATCAATGCAGGTGGTACCCTTCCAGAGGATACTGAGGATCCAAATGAAGAGGAAAAGGCGGAGGAGAAAACGGAGGAGAAAGCGGAGGAGGATGCTGAGAAGAAGGCAAAGGAAGTTGCCTCGGAAGAAGGGGAAGAAGCGTCCGCGTGATCACGATCGGTCATTAGTGATTCAGCGCGTCAAGGTTGCATCATTCCGATAGTCTTCATGAGTACGCTTCGTCTACGATGGTGTTTGGCCCCACCGTCTACTTCTCATTTTAACACTCGCTCCTGTTTTTCAACTCACGATAATGTAGACCACCTTGTTCCACATTTACCTAAATTGTCATGAAATACCAGAGATTGTTGCCTATTGAACCCTGTGTGCAAAGTTCCTAGGGAACGACACCATTGTGATGCCAACCTTGAAAAGGAACAACAAAGAAGTGCGCTCGGAGACAATTTATACTTGTTGCCTTGGTGCCAGCTGTTCCTCGTTGGCCCATGCGGCCCAAAAAGCTGGGCCCTCCCCGCGTGACCAATACATTGCCTGCTTCTTACCGAGCACAACCTCCTCGTTAATGAGTACATAACGAACGGTCTAGTAGATGTCAGCGTCAAGGCAGTGCGATTAGTACCACAACCCATACCGATCCCCTTCGCAACACGTTAGATCAAATGTAAAGTGAGGACAATGGTCTACCAATACTCACGGAACTTCGTACATCGGTTCCAGAAGCAGGGCTTCCTGAGCAATACGTTAGATCTTGTACAGGTATCATACGTACAAGCGTCGTAGACTGACCATAATCCCCCTAAGGCCTCTGGCACCACCGCCCCTCTCGGAAGCCTTGCGACATATCTGGTCGAGGGCCGCGCTCGTAAAGTGGATTTCCACGCCTGAATAGCCAAACAATGCCGTGTATTGCGAGACAAGGGAACCACGAACATCAGTAAGGATCCGTCGTAGGTCAGGGATTGTGAGGGGGGAAAGGGTAGTTATAGAAGGTAGACGCGATATGAATTCGGGGATGAAACTGTGTATTGGTGAGGCGAAGGATGTGGGACACTGGACGTGAATTTACCCGTATTTGACGATATCTGTGGGCGCTAAGTCGGTGGAGGTAGAATTTGGAGGAGACGTACCTGAAGGCTCTACTAGGTCGAGAATGTTAGGCGACGATCTCCGGTTGGGGGTGAAGAATGGCAGAAACCCTGCACTTTCTGTTTCGTCGTCTTTGGGCGCTAAAGTAGCCGTAAAGCCGATAGACTAACTGGCATTGGTGAGATCTCTGTCACTGGTAGCCGAACATAAAACTAGTGACATACACCTTTCGCCACCCTTCGTTTCACCACAGTATCCAGACCAACAAATGCGCCGCTCAATATGAACAGAACATTCGACGTGTCGATATTATAAGTATCTGGTCGTGCTGTCCACGAATCAGTAAACACATCGATCAAGAGAAAGGAGGACAAGATACCACTCACGTGGAGCTAGACTCTGTCCTCTCGTCCCAGGCCTCGAGCGTCCCTCTCCAGCTGCGCTCGGAGGAGGTTCAAGTCCAGATGATCTGCCCTGGACAGTGACCACCGACCCTTCCATCATGCGCAATAAAGCCTGCTGTACGCCTTCCCCGCCGACATCACGGGAGCCTTCCATACCTGTACTACTTGCTTTGCGAGAAATCTTGTCAACTTCGTCGATGTAAACTATGCCAGTGCTATGTTAAACGCGTAAGATGTACAACCGATCAGGACGATCTGATGGTACCTGGCCCGAGTAGGATCCCAGTTAGCTGCCTGTAGCTGCATAAAATCTCTGTTATGAGTTGGTCCCCGATGATCAACAATACACACCAGTCGCTGGATTGCCATTTCTACATCTTCTCCTACATCTGATTTGAAGTTAGTGGAGAACCCGATATCTGTAACTAGCAAACTAACATCCAGCCTGGCATAATCATTATCAGGATGTCACAGATGCAGGGAATACGGCACAGACTTGTGTAAATGAGGTCGCATCGCTAACAGAGAATGGAACATCGAGTACTCTCGCCAATGTACGTGCCAGAAGCGTCTTGCCTGGTCATAAGGATCAATATGTTGCATTGGTTGATGTATAGTGAGTGGACACACCCGATCCTGTCGGCCCTCTGTAAAACTGACTCAGCAACTCTTGCTTCATTGCAAAACATTCGTTTCTTTCACATTACCAAGACATTGCTCTTTTCGAACGGGGGGTGTGTATGCCGATGCTGCGGGGGCAAATGGGGCGGGGTAAGGCGTTTGGGATGTGGATGTATTTGCGCTGACGTGACACCTAACCGGGCTACCACGAGCTCTTTAGAGCTACGTTTATATACCCACATTGTTTAGACACACCATCTGAGGGATTGGCTACGCTCCAGCCCTGCCCGTCTGGCTGATCCTCGGAAGCAGCGAGGTTGGCGCGTACTCGATTGTAATGGTTGAACACACTGCTGTTCGGTCAACCTGGGTGCAAAATTCTAAGCGTAAACACGCACGCGACGGACAGGACTTTCTTCGCATTCTCCTGTCCGATCACGAATTCGTCGAGGTATTTCACGAGCTGGTCAACAATGAGCTACATCCTTCCCCAAATACCAGGAGAGGATCACCTGTCTCGGAGTTGCGAGGCCCACTGACCGCACGAGGGGATCGTCCACCTCCTCTCGTGAGACGTAGTCATATGACTGCGCCTGTGTCCGGAGACGACGTGCGAGGGGTTGAAAAGAACGAGCACGTCGAGCTAGTTGGATTCCGGATATCATTAGTGTACTGGTAGGCAACACGGTTACGGTGGGAACATGAGTTGTCGCTTATTAGTCAAGTGTCAGCCCAAGTCTTCACTGCCACCAACAGTATCCACTCTTCGCTGCCATTATGACTCGTCACCGTTCCCCCTCGGCTGCTTACAACAGAGAGCGGGAGGATGGATATCATGGCTTGCATTCAGATGACCACAGGAAATCCCCGCCAAGTCCTACCGGCGACCACGATTGCGACGGCCATTCAAGACATCGGTACGTTCGGGAGATTAAAGATGGGGATGACCATTCAAGGCGTAGAAAGGACCGGAGCACGGGTAGCTACGGAGAGGACGACCACAAGGAAAAGAAGTGAGTCCCGCCTGGGCGCTATTGCTAGAACCACTCAGCTCAGCTCACTGTCATTCAGACGAAAACGTGACAAGTCGGAAGAACGAAGAGCCAGAAAGGCAGAGAAGAAGAGAATAAGGGAGGAGGAAGAGGTCCGTCGTGTCGCAGAACTCAGCGTTTACAGTGCAACGGACAATCCGTTCCACGATGTCCATCTTGGACAACAATTCCGTTGGCACAAGAAGACTGAGAAAGAAAGGAAGCAGGGATTGTCCTTAGCGGAAGCACAGCGCAGGGATGCTATTCGAAAACAGGAAGCAAAAGAGGAGCTGGAGCGACTGAATAGGAGAAGAGCAGCCAGGGAAGTGGAACAGAGGCTGCGGGAGGAGGAAGAAATCAAGATGCAGAGGTTGGCTGAATCCGCTCAGATGTCTGAATGGATAGCCAAGGACGGCGAATTTCAACTCCAGCAAGAACGTGCTCGTGCAGCAATTCGCATAAAAGAGAAAAGAGCAAAAGCCGTCGATTTTCTGGCGCTCAATCTTCGCTATGTGCACCCTGTGAGAAACGAAGAGGAGGTCGATGCGGGCCTCGAAATCGATCTCGATGAACCCTACAACATTTTTGATGTACGTTTCTATTCTCTTGGACATGGATTGTGATCAGTTAAACTCATCTGAACCACAGAATTTGTCACCGAGCCAAGTGGAAGAACTACACGACGACATCGAACGGTACCTTTCTCTCGAAGATTCTGACATCAACATCGACTTTTGGACTGTGCGACGAGATTCATTTTGCTCATTGCTACGACTAACTTCTTCTCCCCAGAACATGATGGTTGTCTGCAAGGATCGTCTAGACAGAAACAAAGATAGCCAACGTATGGGTGAAGCAGCTGCCGCTGTGGAGGCAGACATAAATGTACTCCTTTCTGGAAAGAGCTATGAACACCTTGTCGCGCTGCAGAAGCAAATCCAAGCCAAGCTCGCCAGCGGGGAACCCGTTGACACGGATTATTGGGAGGGTCTGTTAAAGAAGTTACTCGTCTGGAAAGCCAAGGTACTTTCAGGTTCTGACAAGGTCGGATTCATCGTTTACATGACTTCCAGGCTAAGCTCAAGAGCTTGCATGAAGTTGTTGTTCGCAATCGATTGGAGCAGCTCCGGAAACGCCAACGAGATGAAGCGTTGCAGGCACAGGAAGAACTATTGGCAGGTGTTGCTCAGTCAGCCGTGCGGGGCATTGCGGATTCCCGTGTTGTTGTGTCCGCCAGTACTCAAGGCGAACCCGAAGTTTCTGCAGAATGCATGGAGCCTTATGATCGTTCCATGAGTCCATCCCTCATTGATATTACCAAGCTCCGATCCGAGGAACGCGAGTTTGACATTGTGTCCGAAAGGGACGAGACGCGGGCACTGGTCGGTTATTCACAACATGTTGGTCTTTATTTTTCTTGATTCTTCCGTCTAGCTGGAACAACGTCGCGCAGTTGCTGCGTCTCGCTACGTGCCAAAAGCTATCCAGGCTGTCCCACAGGTGGAAGAGCCCGAAGTTGCGAGTGGTGCTGATGTTATCTCTGAGGCTTTATACAGGGCAGAAGCAGAGAGAGAACTTGACGAGGAAGAGGAGCTATTCAATCTCGAGGAGGATATTGCCCAACCTACATCTTACAACTGGGAAGATAAATACCGCCCACGGAAGCCACGATACTTCAACCGTGTGCACACTGGATATGAGTGGAACAAGTATAATCAGACCCATTACGAGTACGTGTTTCTGGTCTATGACATAACTGTCGTATACTGATTTTTCGTGGCAGTGTGGATAACCCTCCGCCGAAGGTTGTGCAAGGTTACAAGGCATGCACCTCCTCTCGAGATGATAGTCAAGCTCTGATGTCCCCCCTTCTAGTTCAATATTTTCTATCCAGACCTGATCGACAAATCGAAGGCACCTACGTACAAAATGGTGAAGGAGCCAGGCAATGAGGACACAGTTCTGCTCTACTTCAGTGCAGGGCCTCCTTACGAAGACATTGCATTTAGAATTGTGAATCGAGAATGGGAGTTTTCTCATAAACGGTGAGGGCCACGTAATCTATCCGAATTTTGGTTATTGCAACGCTGATTCTTTGCTAGTGGCTTTCGCAGTAGCTTTGACAGAGGATGTCTATCTCTCTGGTTCAATTTCCGCCGTAATGTGAGTATCCCTACACCTTTCCCTTATGCTGAAGTACCCAACACTCCCCCAGTTCTATCGCAAGTAAATTTCCTCGTAATTGGCTAGGAACATGTATCATTCCCAGGCTTCATTCTGTAATGTCACCTTTTTCGTATTCGCTCACAATGTCAAATGAAACACTGATTACATTATGTACATCATGGGCACCAATCGTTGGTTGCCAAGGTTCATTAGCGGGAATGGCCGGCTTGCCTTTCAAAGGGTGTCCAAAGCAAATGTGATGATCATCGCGCACCTCTCCTTGCTTTGTTCATCTCATCAACGGTCACCACGTTTCGCTTTGTCGACTGATGTCCACAGCAAGTTTCTTCCTTTGTTGTGGCGGCAGTGCACCACCCGCATTGTCTAACAGACCTCTTCGACGCCACTGAGGTCAAAGCACAGACCGAAACTTGTGGAACGCTCTGTGTACACAACGTCAAGCGGTTGTTATTTTGAGGATGCGGAGAGGTACAAAAGGCTCCAGGAATTCCTCCCTTCCTTACATTCCAACCACCACTTTTCATCTCGCTATTATTCTTATGATCTCTGCACTACATTCTTCGACAAGTACAGGGGATACGAGTCATTTGGATCTCGTTTTCGAACCTCCGAAGGTGGATTTCGACACACGCCACTTGGTGCACTCACTAGACCCCTCCATACTCACTGCGCGCAACTTGTCCGACATATCCAACATAGTGCACCGCTCGCCGACTACCGCCTCTGTCAGTGGTACATCAGTGGAACACTTGTCGCTCCTCTCGTCACGTTCTCATCCCACAGTTCACTTTGGCCGCGTGGCCTCAGTGGATCGCCACGACACGGACGCATGGCCCCAGGAACGGAAAGTGCATGACACTAAGCTCAATGCTGTGATGGCTTCGTCCTCTCTTGGCTCCAACGGTACTGTTCCAGACGACTGCTTTCCTGTCGACATGGCTAGGAATAGTTTCGCCCAAATGGAACTTCAAACCGATAGCCTTCGGACTTTTTCCAATGCCGTCCAGCCCTGCGAGGACACTGCTATCCGCCCTCACAATTGGACATCCCTCGTCGCACCAGGCTCGGGCGTCTCACCAGTCCGACCCAATGTCGCGATCGGTCTGTGCTCGCGTGAGGATCTTTCTGAAGGTAGACGCCGAGTTGGCAAGATTCTTGCCTGCTGTGGAGTCATCAATGCCTCAGGAATGTCACCGAATGGATCCACTGCTGTAGGATGCGGTGATACCTCGGGCGCCCATCCTGTCGGTGCACCTGTGATCTCTAGTGTGACTGCCGAACTAGAAAACGATGGGCTCTTCATCACAGCTTTGTCCGATTGGACCTCTGAATGGGTGCATGCGCTTGTCATTCAACCCTATCTTCAGGGAAGCTTCCGTTTCCAGTACGTCATACAAACTCTGACCCCTTCAGATCTGACATTTTATATGATTCAGATATCAGGGGAAGCTCAGTAGAGCCTCCACTTCAGTTGCGTTGCGGATCCGCCGAGTGCTTAGCGATGTTGAAAACCCAGTGCAAGTCGCTATCCACGCCTTGTGGTTCATCGGCATTCTTTTGGGGAACGGTGCGCACGACGATTCGCCTTTCTTATCCGTTCCCATTTTTCGGTACCTCCACAACAATGGAACCTTTTTTACCGAAGATTTTATGTTTCGCACTTTTGTCACTTGTGCTATGATTGGCGACAAAACGGTCAACGACGCCACGCTCTCCACAAATACTTGGTGGGTCGTCTTCCGTCGCACACGGCGCATGGACCGCTGACCGGCTTCCAGGAACCGCTTGACTCGTATCCCTCAGGTCATTCTCAGCGCGACGGAGAAATACGTCCTGAGATGCCTCAAATGGAATGTAGTGATAAACCAGATTCAGTGGCAGGATACCATTATCTATCTCCGATCCTGCATCAAGATGGGCTCGGCCTTCGACCCCTTCGCTTACGACGGTATCTCTCCATCCGGTATAATGGCCCGTTGCCTTGATGAACTGATTAACCTCAGCTACGAGGACGAGACTCATGCATCTCAGCAGGAGGTATCTGCAATGGAAGTTCTCGCACCACAGCCAATGCGGAACTTCACACACTGGGAGGTCCTCGACACTGCAGAATGGTTCCCTGGGGTTGACCCTGTAATCAACCAGAAGCCACGAATTATTGGTATCGCCCCCGGCGCCAACCAAGACTCGATCACCCTCAAGGCTGGGACGACAGCAAAGGATTTACTTGACTCGATTCTTGGGTCCAGTGGTGTTCCTGACCTTGCCCGTCTCGCACAACCCGCAGGCACATCCTTCTGTGGTTCATTTGGCGTCATTGGAGCTCGTCTTGCTCACACCATCAAAATTGCTAGTGCATGCCAAAGCGCTTCTTGGGTTCCTTCTCATGGCTAGCCCTTATGTTTTTGGTACATCAAACCCAGTTCCCATCCAGCATTACCTGCAAGCCAATGCATGGTTTTGTCCTCTCCGGTGACTCGTATACTCGGACGAAATGAATCAGGATGATGGTTTCAAACGGAGCATTGGACCACCTCACATGTAGGTGGCCACTTTGGCGCGTGCCATCCATTGCCCTGGTCATTTAGTTGATCTTGACACCATGCCACTCCACCTGTCTTCCGATCACTTCCTGCATGTTTAGAATACTCGCTGTATACGCTAGTTTCCATTTCTCGGACAGCATGATTAGTTTAGTTTAGTATTTCTTTGTTGTTGGATATTTTTTAGTTTACGCACTTGCTGTGCTTAGTCAGAAGATCGCTCGTGCCATACTTACTACTCCTGCGGCGAGTAGCATAGTCCAGTCATCCCAACCTGCTTTCACTCGCACAACTACCTTGTATATATGTCCGACACGACCAATCTTGCTTCGAAGATGGACGTTGACGAGGCTGCCATTGACGAAGGTCTCTATTCTCGCCAGCTGTGAGCACTCTGAGTTATCGCCACCCATCGCGCTACTTAATCGCCCGTCCGATATCGCTTGCAATCCAGATACGTACTCGGTCATGAAGGTAGAGTGCTAGAAAGCCCTTGGGTTAGGCGTCACTAACTCCGCTTCCCAAGCGATGAAGAAGCTGGCTACCTCAAATGTACTCATCGTCGGACTTCAGGGCTTGGGTGCCGAGATCGGTACGGCATAAATCTCCTGCGAGAGGCTCATGCTAACACACAGGACGCATATATCCAAGCTAAGAATGTATGTTTGGCTGGTGTTAAGTCAGTGACATTGTACGATCCCGAACCTGTTTCCCTCCAAGATCTCAGCACGCAGGTGGGTATCATTCGTTTGGGGGCAGACACCATTAACTACACTGTTTTTATAAGTACTTCCTTCGCGAAGAGGACGTTGGAAAGCCACGCGCAACGGCCATGCTTCCTCGTATATCTGAGCTCAATGCCTACGTACCAGTGCGTAATCTAGGAGGAGAGGCGGGCCAAGAGATAACTGTGGATCTCATCCAACCATTCCAAGTATGAATTTGATTGTTTGAGATTGCATGAGTCTAACGACGTATAGGTTGTTGTACTCTGCAACGCGTCTTACAAGAAACAACTCGAAATCAATGACTGGACGCATCAACACAGTGTTCACTTTATCGCTGCGGAAACACGAGGTCTTTTTGGGTAAGTTCTAAACAGGCTGCCATTCAGGGATCCTCACAGATGACTTGAAGCTCCGTGTTCAATGACTTTGGGCCCAAGTTCACCTGCGTAGATCCCACTGGCGAGCAACCGTTGACCGGAATGATCGTATTAGTAGCGAAGGTGACATTCGGTGTCTCGTCCGGCACTATTCTGTTGCAAAGCTGATGAAAATCTAGGATGAGGAAGGCTTAGTAACCTGTCTCGATGAGGCACGCCACGGCCTCGAGGACGGCGATTTTGTGACCTTCACAGAAGTACAAGGCATGGAGGAGTTGAACGATTGCAAGCCCCGAAAAGTATCCGTGAAGGGACCCTATACGTTCACCATTGGCGATACTTCTTCCTTTGGTGACTACATTCGAGGTGGTATTTTCAACCAGGTTAAGATGCCCAAAATCCTTGAATTCGTAAGTCTTGGATCTCTCCTCTTGCAGGATAAATCAAACATTCACGGCAGAAATCATTGCGAGAATCGTCGCATGCACCCGATTTCTTCATCACAGACTTCGCCAAGTTTGACCGTCCCGCTACGCTCCATGTCGGTTTCCGAGCTCTTTCAGAATACAGACAGCAGCACGGTCGTCTTCCCCGCCCACGGAATGACGAAGACGCGAAGCAATTTGTCGCGCTTGCGAAGAAGCTGGATAGTGATGCCGACGAAAAGGTTCTTGAGGAGCTCGCGTATCAGGCGGCAGGAGATATCCCTCCTATCACAGCCGTCATTGGTGGGTTTGTAGCCCAGGAGGTTCTTAAAGCGTGTTCCTCCAAATTTCACCCTATGGTTCAGCATCTCTACTTTGATTCGCTTGAGTCGTTACCTTCTATCCTTCCTACCGAGGCCGACTGTAGACCTATCGGCAGCCGGTATGATGGACAAATAGCTGTCTTTGGAAAATCCTTCCAGAACAAGATCGCAAATCATCGCCAGTTCCTTGTTGGTGCCGGAGCTATTGGATGCGAGATGCTGAAGAACTGGAGCATGATGGGCCTCGCAACTGGTCCCAACGGGACAATCCATGTAACGGATCTTGATACCATCGAGAAGAGTAACTTAAACAGACAATTCCTTTTTCGCGCGAAAGACCTCGGGAAATTCAAGTCAGAGGTCGCTGCTGCTGCTGTTGCGGACATGAACCCTGCGCTTAAAGGCCACATACTATGCAAGCAAGAACCGGTCGGGCAAGCGACAGAGAGTAAGCCGTCCGTAAATTCTCAAATTATTTGACGTCCTTAAACGTTAATAGATGTATTTGACGACGACTTCTTTTTATCGCTCGACGGTGTCACTAACGCATTGGACAACGTCACAGCCCGTAAGATTATTCATCCGCGACCGTCCACTCATACTGATGTTGATTACAGGTGTGTACATGGACCAACGCTGTATCCTATATGAAAAACCCCTATTGGAGTCCGGGACCATGGGAACGAAAGGCAACATCCAGGTTGTTATTCCCCACCTCACAGAATCCTATTCGTCATCACAAGACCCACCGGAAAAGCAAGCACTATCCTGTACTGTCAAGAACTTCCCTAATGCTATCACTCACACCATCGAGTGGAGCAGACAAGAGTTTGACGCCATGTTTGTCAAGCCCGTAGAGTCTGTCAATCAATATCTTTCAGAGCCCAACTACCTAGAGAACTCCCTCAAGTATTCTGGTCAGCAACACGATCACGTCGAGCAAATAGTTTCCTACCTAGTGACCAATAAGCCACTGACTTTTGAGGAATGCATTGTCTGGGCTCGCCTCCAGTTCGAAGAGAAGTTTAACAACGCCATTCGACAGCTACTGCATAGCTTGCCCAAGGATCATTTAACGAGCACAGGACAACCATTCTGGAGTGGCCCAAAACGAGCTCCTGATCCACTTGTCTTCAACTCGGGAGACGTAAGTCCCCAGGTAACATGATTTTTAAAGTCACTGACCTATGCGCTCTAGCCAACTCACTTGGCCTTTATCATTGCTGCTGCAAATCTCCATGCCTACAACTATGGACTAAGGGGTGAAACCGATCCTGTGATTTTCAAGAAGGTTGCGGACTCGGTCATCGTTCCTGAATTTTCTCCAAAGAGTGGAATGAAGATCCAGATTAGCGAGAATGATCCAGTCAACCAAAACACAACCGGTGAGATCAGCGAGTACATGTGAGCTTCGTTGTCACTAACGCTGGACGTAGATCTGGATGACATGAGTGGACTTACCAAGAAGTTGCCTCCTCCATCCTCCCTCGCTGGTTACCGTCTTACCCCGGTCGAGTTCGAGAAAGATGACGACACAAACCATCACATAGATTTCATCACTGCCGCTTCTAATCTACGTGCAATGAACTACAACATCCCCATCGCTGATCGTCACACAACGAAGCAGATTGCTGGAAAGATCATTCCTGCTATCGCTACAACTACTGCCCTTGTCGTCGGATTGGTGTGCTTAGAGCTCTATAAAGTACGTGTTCCCCACACTGGTTGGGCCGTCCACTGATACCGAATTACTAAGATCATTGACGGCAAGAACAAACTCGAGGAGTACAAAAATGGATTTGTGAACCTCGCTCTGCCTTTCTTCGGGTTTTCAGAGCCTATTGCGGCCCAGAAGAAAAAGTTCGGTAACACGGAATGGACTCTGTGGGATCGCTTGGAGTTCAAGAACGATCCTACTCTGAAGGAGTTCGTCGCATGGTTCAAGAGCAACCACAATCTCGATATCAGTATGGTCAGCCAAGGTGTGAGCATGTTATGGAGTTCCTTCACAGACAGGAAGAAGGTTCGTGTCCACTCTTCAGGGGCTTGTTGACCAGTTCCAAACTTTGACGCCTTCTCAGAGTGCGGAGAGATTGCCGATGAAATTCACCAAACTAGTGGAGCACGTGAGCAAGAAGCCTATCCCACCTCATGTCAAGCATCTGCTGGTTGAGGTTATGCTGATGGACGAAGAAGGGGAGGATGTTGAGGTAAGCCATGACATCCCTTCGGGTTTGGATCCAGCCTTACCCTCTCCCTAGGTGCCATTCGTGTTGATACATATCGGATGAAACGCAGACAAGAGGTGTACGACCGCATGTAGTGTAATAGAACACCGTGCAATGAGTTGATCAGTCAAAAGTCGCCCGAGAGGTTAGAGGACGATTTATAACTTGCTTTGCAGTTCCAAGTTGGCACTCCAGAGTCTAGAACGAACCGAGACTTCGTGAGAAGGCACATGTTTCGGGAATCGAGGGGTTTAAGTACTCTGATCTAAGTACTGTACTAGCTCTCTCCCGGGAGGTATAGAACTACTTACCCATGAGGGCGCACGCGGAACGAATGAGAAAGTGAAAGCAATCACAATCCCGAGAATGGACAGGCTGCAGGAGGGTGCATCGGCGAAGAGCCAAAAGCAGCGGAGGATGATGAATGGAAAAATGAGAAGAGGAGCTAAATATTTTTGTAATGTGTTCATTTTCTGCATGTTTTTGTGGTTTCGTGACGCGTTTTCAAAGAGAAAAACGTAGCAAGAAGAAACAGCGGAGACGAAAGGCACGAAACTAGGTCGTCAAAAGGATGATTAGGTTAGCGGCGTGAGGTTACTGAACGAGAATTTGATACATCGACGATGAAAACAGCGAACCAGATGACCGCGAATGTTCAATCCATGAACAGCGATATGGGGCAGGGAGATAGTCCGAGAATATCAACCTTCTTCCGAGCGACGACTGGGTCGGTCCGGGAGTGGGTCGCGACCCGCATAAATAGCGTTCACGCGGTCGAGATATCGAAAGATGAAACAAGTGGATGGTCCCCGAGACGGGATGGATATGTCTTCATGGCGAAGGGACCGGAAGTTGTATAAACAATGCTGGAGACGAGAAATCCAGTATTCACAGGCCTCAAACGAGCGGGCATGCATGAGTTAGAGAGCGAAAATTAGGGCACCGTACGCGGCACCGGGTGCAACATTTATGATGGCGAAACGAAGCTGAAATGAGACGAAATCTAGTGCGGAGATCGACCGGTTATAGTTGGAAAGTGAGCGGGTGGTTCTTTAGGCTCGTATCCAGGTTGATCGATAATTCAATGGTGGAGGGTGAGGAGCAAGCGACCGTCTAGACGCGACATAACTATACTGATGCAGGGGAGTCCAGGAGGCCGTTGGTTGAGTGTGGCACCCAGTTCCATCAGATGACAAGCGGATGTCACTGCACATGTAGTCAAATCCCCCAAGGGAGTATCCGCGGACATGATTAGGGCCTGCGTAATAGTCGGAGGCGCATACAGGGTAAGGATGCTGCACTGCGGAGGGACAGCTCATAGGGGCCCAATAGGTATACCGTGGGATGGGAAGTGTGTTCGCCGTGTAATCACCCTCTGGATGGTGCCCAAATGGAGCGTACGGCGGGCCAGTGGTGGGCCAAGGATGATAAACCGTCGGAACCGTACCAACATAGTGCGGAGCAAGAGAGGGCTGAACCGGAAGATACACTGGGTCAGTACGACCGCTTGGGCGGCATATTGGCTCGTCGCCGGCGGGACTCCACTTGGCAGGTGGTGGCAAATTCATACTGCCCTGGAGAGGCAACATAGGAAAATGTACCGGAGCTCCGTTTTGGGAATCGTTACGAAGCTCTGAGCTATGACCACCGGAGGAACCTCCATTGCTAACTCGGCGCCTGGGCAAATACTCTTCTCTGAGAGGGCCATCCTCGTCCAAGTCGATGTCGAAGGTCTCGGGCCCAAGCTTCTCCCTGAGCCTCTGCTTGACGCCAAGGAATACTGGCTCGTTCATAGAATGGCCTAGCGGTGCTTCCATGATTTCTTGGATGGTTTTTCGAAGGATCCCATTGGGGTTGGATGCCGGACGCGCAATAGGTTGAGGATAAGTGGTCGTAGTGAGGGAATGATGGTATGAGAGCAGGTGGCTGAGCCATTGGGACCAGGCAGACGAAGAAATGGACAGATCGTACGAAAGGATGTCCAAGGCAAAGTATTCGAGTTTGTTAAGTAGTTGCACAGGGACATTAGAAATTGTATGCCTGTGGGCAATGTTAGTAAAGAGAATGCATTATTAAGACAGATACTGACCAAGTCTTGTTGGAAAACGTATGATCATCCAGCCACTTATTTGCCAACATGCATCCTAGAACAATCAGCCTGAAGGTGGCAGCACCCTCAAGGGGTTCACCATCCAGAACATCGTGCGCATCACTGAGCATCTCAACCCTAAAGCGCCGCTCCTTCACATGTTCTGGACCTAACCCAGGCGCACCAAAGTAGACAGGTAACCGCACGATGTACCATAATGCTAACATCATTGCTGATGGCTGGAGAAGCGTTGACATCAGCAAGGAATGCACTCGGGTAGTGAGGTACAGCGGCATGGGCTGACGAAGCTGCGGCGCTTTAGGAAGTCTGATAGCGAAGGTCAACACATGATCATGTGAACGGATAATAACGAACTCACGCGTAAGGGGCGATGGTCTGGGGTAGCACTAGCACGTTCGTGCAAACCTTCCATACGTACGAGACAAGCCATTCAGCCATGGGCTCGGCGAGTTGCTTGTGAATTAAGCTCGCGGTTGGGGGGTGTTCATTCACGGCGACAACCGGCTCCTCTTTAACCTCCACGTGTGGATAAGGATGAAGGTGACAGAACTGAGAGTCACAATTGACTGAAAGGGGTAGCTGAAATTCTTGCGATCTGGAGGGCACGAGAGAGTCGTGGAGAACTGTGGCATCTGAGGCAGCTACCGCTCGATCGACGTAATCTCCAAAAGGTGTGACTGGCTCGATGGGGCTCGAACCTATATCACCATTGATCATGTCGGGGGAGTCGTCTTCTAGTATCGGAGCGAATAGGCCACTATCGTCCTCGAAATACATATCCGGAGCATGAGGCCACGCATGCACACCAGGGACATCTTCCCCGATCAACTCCAGTGAAGCAGGAGAAAGACGAGTCCCAAAGTCGCCCGATGCAGTCTCCCGAGTTTGCTCCGGATTGAAGGGTCGGTCACAAGCAGGAGTATTGCGGGAAGGCATTTCTAGACCACAACTTGGTAACGCCTTTAGGGGCGGAATACACGTTTGCACGTGAGCTCCTTTAATGGCGGGCGCGTAGACCGCGCCAGCCAACCCGCTAGAAAAACCCTGACGAGCACCTGCCGGCACCGCAGGCCCAGAACTGCTCTCCCAAACGTAACGAGTCTTGGCTCTTCTCCACGAAGGAAGAGAGCTGATCCACTGCTCACGGCTACCAAAAGACGGTGGTGGACCCGTTGGAGACAAGGGAAGTGTACACTTCAGAAGATGAAAGACGGAAGAGTTGGGGTTTGTGGAGTCTCCAGATTTGTTACACTTGTAAACAGGTTGCGTGGTAGGGACAGGAGGGACTGGGACTGGCATTTGCAGGTGGAAAAGGCTCAGAGAGGTTGGACTGCCAGGTGCGAGAACGCAAGGGCAGGCCGATCTCTAGAGAGCAAATAAGCCTGGCTCGTTTGATCAAAGAGCGAAGGCGGTAAAAATCGTAAGATGAGTCGTAAAAAACCAGGGGTACGGAAACTATAATAGGAGGAAAGCGGAAGAGGAGATTGCGGTAGGGTGGTGGCTAACGCGCAGCAAAGGCGTGCCTTTTGATATGCTCCAGAGGGATGTGGAGAAGCAGAGGATAGCCTGGGCACTGCGAGATGATGCCTTGTACCGCGGGGGGAGGGGAGAGTCGACGTTGCCGGCGATGACCTCGTCTAATCTTCTTTGTCGATCCCAACGACACCGACGCTGTCGCAGACGATGAGCCGAGCCAGAAGAGAGAGTTGTTGGCGAGAACGAGACCGACTGCGAAGTCGATCCACAGCCAAAACAGACCTGTCCAACCTTTGCCTAATTTTCTGGTTATATACCCTCCTTAAGTAACCACTATTATGTCAGCATTCCCACGATCTTCGGTTCTCTCACTCGTCTCTTACGCAGTCTCGCAGCACCCATGACCACGTCCGCTGCGCACCCCGCGCCACGATGAGCACGCGTGTCCTCTGCCGACGACGACGACGACGACCCCGTCATCAATGGAGCACCTCCCATACGTGCCCCAATTAGACACTCGGTCAGGTACCGTTCCTCATCGCTGGCCATCGCCGACCGGCCACGTCGTCCGACTAGGTCTGTCTCCGCTGATCGGCCCTATCGATATAGATTGCATCTCACCTACAATTTCATTCCGGCACACGCCCACAGGAGGGGGTCATTTCCCAGACTCAGCTGGACAGTTCCTCAGACACCATGTAGACTCAGCCATATGCACCTTGCGGATTCCCGGAGTCATAATTTATTCCTGTACATATGCGCGAAAAAGTTGTTTGCCTTGGTTTTCTGTTGTTGAATCCCCAAGCCTTTGGCAAACAACCCTCGAGTGTCTCGCACACGTCCCTGACATCGTCACCATGAGTATGATGTTCGCACCTCCTCCGGCAGGTGACATCCAAGACAATACCGCCAATATACAGCAACTTGGGCTGGATTCCATCACTCTCGGACAGCTCAGGGCTATGGTCACCTCTGCACCCAAGCCCAAGGCAGGCTCATCGTATCTAGTCCGCCCACCGGCTGTTGACCATGTGTGTGTTCCACAGCAATCGTTCTACGACTTTCGCTACGATGACGAAGACACGGTAATGAACGAAATCGACGAGTTCTACTCGTACGTAGAAATGCCGCAGGTGGCGGAAAACCTGAAAGCTTGGCGAGGTTCATTTCCTGGAGGTATGTTGGTTAGCTCGACGACCACTCCAGTTCATCGTAACTTTTCTTCCTCCAGACTGGACGGGCCTCGAAACTACAGACGCGCAAAGAAAGGCCCATGTAGAGTTGCTCCTAGAAAGCCTCGAACACCGTGACGCCGAAATCCGATTCACGAACGCCCGCCGCCTCTTTTACGTGCTTCAAGGTTAATTTCTTCCCATTCTCGTCGCTAGAAGGCTCATTCATGACACATCTCAACCAGGCACGTTCGCGGAAACGACATCTCCAGAGCATCAGCTCCACTGGATTTACGAAAATTGTAAGGTGGTCCGCAGCGCGAATGGCCTGAGTACAATTGTGGAGTCTATGAAGATTGCCAGCCAAAAGCACGATCTACTTTGGTATGGATCTGCGCTCGTGTTTCTGCAACCTTTTCATCAAACCGCACCAGTTCGCTTTCAGATGCAGATGCAGCTCACTTCCAGATCACCGCTGCAGAGAAGGCTGATTTCTTGGAAGAGTTCACTACCGAGATATCAGTCTACCTCGGGATGATGTATCATTTAATTGAAATTTTCAAAGGGCGGGATGATTTTGCGGATGAGCTCAGTAAGCCCTGCGTAATTGCACTCAGACCCACAGATTCTAATGCTAAGTACGAATCCAGTGAGCATGGACCCTCCTTTGCCTGTCTATCTGTTCAACGTCGTATCTGGTCTAAAAGACAAGAGCGCGAAGGGTTATCCCATCAAGAAGGTGTGATTCCCCGCTGCACAAGCGCCAGACCCTCTCTCACCATCCGCAGCTCCTCCTCGTCCTGTGGAAGACTTTGCTCGCATGTTGTGGAGGGATCAGAGAATTGACGCGCGTGAAAAAGCTTGCGCGGGAGCTTGCTTCACTACCACCAGTGCCAGACGAAGGTGAATTTACCTCGTCCAGTGGCATCGGTTGATTTCACCGCCCTCCTAGCCGTCGCCATAAAATGCACACCGTTCGATCTTGAAGCATTTCATCAAGAGACTTCCGTCAAATACCCAACTTTTACACCTCCACCAGTTCCAACCATCCGCTCTTCGGAGAACGCTCAAGGGAAATCCACTCTATCATTCCCCGCGGTGAAATTGGCACAGGCATATTCACCGATTCCAGTCCGCCATCACTATCACCATGATGACCTGGAACGTCAATCATCGATGCCAGGTGGCTTGAGCCAGGCGTTCCAGCAACATCCCCAAAATGCCGGATTTCGCCCAAATCCACAGCCTGCAACGCCTGCACCCTCGCCACCGCCCTCCCCGAAGCCGAAGAAGCAACAGTATCAGACTGATCAAAACCGACCATTCTTGTTCCCGTTCTCTCGTAAAAGTCGTTTTGGCTCTAACAATCTTCGGCTGGTTCCCTTCGCAATTGACGAAGCGGACAATCTCTATAACCGCCACATGTACGTGAGTCTCTCATTGTGGCAGATGTGGCGCACGAGGGAGGAGTGCATGACCACAGAAAGTGGATTGGAACATTTACCTGGGTCGGAAGGTGACACTGAATTCTGTAAGGCAACATCAGAGGTAAGTTTCCCAACCACTCCTTTGAGGTCGTCGGTTGTCCATTGTCCATTCCAGGAGCCTGAGAATGCCGAGATGCTGACCGATGTTGCGTTGCTTGACGCCAAAATTGTGGAAGCCGAATCCGAGGTGGCAAATGTGGAGGTCAAATCAAACGCGGAGGAACGTATGGCCAGAGAGAGAAGAGAGGATCTCAAGCGCTTGAAAAGAGTCGAAGTGATATATGTAAGCAAAGCCCTGGGCATTGCTACTGGATGCTGACACCATCTTAAATCTAGAGCTCCGTTCTTCCGGTGCTGTCAGGCTGGGTACTAGTTCTACTCAAATTGTTATTGGCAACTGTTTCGGCCGGCACAGGTCAACAGCAACTCCCCCAGTCTTCTACCTCTTCTGCGTTTCCGCCTGGAGTGGCTTCACGTAAGTCTAATGGTTAATTGGGTTTTCCATGTATCTCGTTCACAGTTTTAACTTAGCGCCTGAGCAACCCCCACCCCCTCCGCCAACTCTCGACGACCTAGATGTTACCCGACATCGCGAGATTACGTCTAAAGCAGTCTCTGCTATCTTGTTACTGACATTGAAGTGGTTCAAAGCATCTCGTAAGTGTCTCGCTAACTCATAGTACCGAAGCAGATATGGAAGTGCACGTGGCTAGATGCGATGAAGTTTCATCATCTTGGCCAACTCTTACTCGATACGAACTGTTTACTCCTTATCTTGAAAATGTTTGGCTTGCAAGAGGTTTCAGCATCGGTTGTTTCCAAGGCTAATTCTCCTGATCACAAGTGAGCCCCAACCATCATCTCGAGGACAATCTGAAGTAACCAGCACCAGTTTCTTCCGGTATTGTCAGATACACCATGCACGTGTGGCCCCACGTATGCAAGAGGAGAGACCACGTGCAGCTTCTCACTTCGTCTTACAGTCCAAGTCCTTGCCGAACGGACAGAAACATGAGGAAGAGGTGGAGATGCTCACTGAGTTTTCTTGGCGAAACTTTTTTTCAGCCATTAATTTCGCAAAGATCATGCAAAAGCTGTCAAAGAGTCGGTCGCACCGCATATGGATGTTGGTTCAGTACAAGAGTTCTGTGAGCGAAGCATGCGGAACAAGGGGCCGCAGCTAATCCATCCCTCATCGCAGGCTGTGCTCAAGCGGGTGCTTCGTGTCCCACACCCAATGTTGCAACTCCATGTTCTTAAGCTGATCAAAAGTCAAGTGCCTTTCTGTGGTCGTAAATGGCGGCAATGTGAGGGAGAATACTACCATTTGTCAGGGATTCTGACGACTGGGCAGCGAACATGAAGGTCATTACTTCCATCTACCTCAATTGCAGACCCGACTTGCGCGATGAATGGCTCACTGGAAACGAAGTTGATGATGTTTCTGATGCTCAGGTACTGTTCCTTGCTTGTCGCTTTGTAGTTGACTCACATTAGAACACAGGCCCAGGAACAAGCTCTCCGCCATTTGGTCAAATTTTGTAAGTCATTCTTCGTACAAAGGTAATAGTTGGTGAGCATAGCAATTGATAGACAACACCAAACGGTATGGTGCACTGGCTGCAAATCAGCACACTCAAGCCCATCGTCGTTCGGTCAGCATATCCCACAATCTAGAAGGTTTGCCTCCCGGTTTGGATCTCGGAAATATGATTCGTCCTCTCGGGACCCCGAATATTGTCGAAGTCGACGTTTTCCCGCCCCCCCGCTCACAAGCCCCAGATCCATCGATTTTCTTACCTTACACCACGGAAGATCTTGCTTTTGAGGACGAGTATGAAGACTACTTATCCGATTTAGGTTGGTCAGACGAACAGGTGCCTTCGCTGCCTTCGGCCTCGAATTCGGCATGGCATCGTCTCCCCGAATTTGTATCCAATATGACGGACAATATCAGCGACAGCGAAAGTGTTGAGTCTATCGGTGACCTTGGCGACGACGCAAGGCTAGAAGGTAGAGAAGATCGTGATATTCCGGATGAAAACTTAAACAATTGGGAGGTGAGCACACCAATTTTTTTATCATGGGGTGGGGTTCTTACAATTACTTCCGTGGCAATCAGCACATGAGCCCAAAGACCATGGCCGCCCTTCCTAAGTCGCCTGCTGGGAACCGCCGATCGAGCTCTGGGGCAGGCCTTCGCCCTGTCCTGCCCTTCGGTCTGGACGATGACAGTGCTGTTGACTTAGATGACTTAGATGAACCCGAATTGGGTCCTATACCGAGGGACCAGTCTGGTCCCTTCGCTTCAGGTGGTGGGGTGGACGAAGTTGAGTATGCTTATGGGTATGTTTTGACTTTCGTTCCTTGTTTCCCCCAGACTCATGTGTTGTTGTAGCGTTTAGCGTTGAAAGCTTGCTTGTCATTGGATGGGCTTGTATGTGCTCTCAGTCTATGATCTATGATCGTCCACGTCTCCCTATATGAATCTTACGTACTGGCAAGTTGTTGGCTCAGGGAAACCTGAAAAATCCGTGTAATTTTTGTTCGTTGGGGTTGGCGCTAGCGAAACTAAGGCACGAAGTACGAACTAACACAGACATAGAATTATACACTTGTTGATTTAGCATTCACTAAACACCTCAAAATGCGCCCTCCAATCTGGAAACAGCCCATGGTGTGCCGGCCTCATAAAAATCCATTAGATATGTTGTTTCCTTCATTTCTTCCCTTCCTGCTGCCTCGCCTATCCAGCTATTCGCTTGTCCTAATGCCACATTAGTCTCATACGGACTCAAGAGGGGCCGAGCGAACGCATAGCCCCAATCGATAGATAGTCTTGGACACGATGTTTGTACAAAAGTCGATATATGCGGATTGAACAAGGAGAGTTTCGCAGGGGACACCTCGGAGAGTAGGATTGGTACATAGGGTATAGAAAGGCGAGACGTTGAAAGCTGATTTGTGATTGCTTGAAGTTGCTTGAAGCTTCCCTGACGTCCAAGTGTTCCTAGAATAACACCCCATAGTTGACGGTATTGTACTAGACCGGAAAGTTTGGTTGTAGGATCTAGTTCGGTCGCGTCAACTGATGGAGGGAGAGAGACAATGCTCTCGCGAGCAGATTGGACAGCCTGGTCTCGAATTCTTCGCATCTCGTAATGATTATAGCGCTCTCGAGTAAGTTTCTTTGAGTAGGGATCATAGCGAAACGCGGGAACAGTAGGATTTGCAATCATGATAGACTCGAGGTGAAAGCGACCGTCCCCAAGGTATCTGTACCGAGTTAGCCAGATTCTGGGATCAAGAATCAGAGACGTACAACAGTGCATCGACCTTGTTGAGAGACGGGGCTGTACAACCTAAAATTTCCCCGGGAGAAAGTGGTTTTGAGCGGGGTATTATAGCTTCGTATTTACCAGTCCAGAGACTGGACGTTCCATCTGACAGCGAGCCGGGTGTCTCACTGCTTTCGCCTCCCAGAGCGAGGTCTTCTTTGAGCTTTTGCAAAGCAGAAACGAACTGAATAGTTGAAACTAATGCCAGTCGAGTCGGTTCTTGTGGTGGTGCCTGTGGGGGTTCGAGAGCATACCCGTACTTTGGAACGTCACTCGTAGACGATGATGCTTGGATACGAAGGTATTGTGTTTTCCCGATTTTTTGGCCAGCAGGTATATCCGCATCAGTCTGCTCTGAATCCATAAGCTGTTCGTGGAATGTAGCGCGGTCACTTGGGAAGTTCAGACGAACGGTGTCTGCGAGATGTGTGGAGTCGATGGCTATTTCAACGAATACATAGAGCGTCTTGATACTAGTTTGGTCGATCGGCACTAGGGTCCAACTCAGAATGCAGTTCACCTATCTGGTAAGAGGACGGACCAAGACAGCTGTGCCCATAATGGACGAGCATATCGCAACCCAAAGCAACTGCGGTGTAGTCGTCGATGCAACACGCCCCGTATGTGACATCACCCATGATGACGGTTAGTGCATCGGTGAACCTGTACGGGATTGGGGACAAAAATTTAGATGAGAAATGTTTCCGTGGACATCCCTGCGATTACCTGCGCACCGCTCGATGATGTCTGCGATGGTACACGCAAACATCTGGAGACCCTCAGGCATCTGAAGAGCGACCATGTTGGCTCTGTTCTTGCGAACATGGTGTATCGTCTTGTGGACCTCGAAAGAGTAGTTGGTGGGTAATTGCTTGATGGCCAGGTTGAGGAGGGGATCTGTGAGGATTTCTTCTGGAACCTGACTCGCGAGTTGAGTTGGTGCAGATCCGCGCTTGGATGGCGCAGCCGACTTTGACCCTACGAAGCGTTTCTTTGGTTTTGAAGCAGTATTGGAGGGCTTCTGTTCCGCCATTGCCAGAGTCGATCGTCGTCACCTTGATCATGCAACTCACGCACATCACGTGCTCACCACTATACCTCCTCAACTCGCTCGTTTCCTGTTTGTTCGCTTGGCCGCACAATGGCACTCCTCGACACAAGTCGATGCGCTATGAGGGGCTCTTGTGGGTCCAAGGGTTGGTTTGGACAACAGTTGCCATGTCCCTACGATGGACCACCAGTCGAGGTGTGCAACTTTGCTTTCCTCAGAGGACAAGCTAACCAACCCCCCGTTTGCCTCAGCCCGAGAACCAGCATGCTAGGGACCTCCTCGTCTCTATTTGCGGTTCCGAGTACGCAGAAGGACCAGCTTGTTGTACCTCAGACCAAGTCGAAACCCTACGAGATTCTCTGGCACAAGCAGAACTTCTCATTTCATCCTGCCCGGCCTGTCGCAATAATTTCAGGTCGTTTTTTTGCTCGTTTACTTGTTCACCACAGCAGCATCTCTTCCTGGATGTAACCGAAACACAGAAATCTAGTTCCGGGAAGACCGCGGTCAAAACTGTGGACTTTTTTGTCGGGCAACAGTTTGCTTCAGGTTTCTATGACAGCTGCAAGAGTGTCCAGGTTGGAGCTACCAATGGATATGCCATGGACCTCATTGGAGGTGGTGCACAGTCATACCCAGAATTCCTCAAGTTTTTGGGAGACGAGAAGGACCTTGGCAGCCCTTTCCAGATTAATTTTCCCTCCACTACCCCCCCACAATTTACCCATCTAGACCCAGCCCCAAGGAACTGCACAGATAATGACTTGGCTAGTCGTTGTACTTGTATCGACTGTCCAACCGTCTGTCAGGCGTTACCCGAGATCTCTATTCCGGGCCAAGAACCCACTTGCCGCGTCGGTCTTCTTACCTGCTTGTCCTTCGTGTTGATACTGGCATATTCTCTTGCTGTCGCATCGTGCCTCTTCGGATACGTTTTGCAAGCTACAATCCGGAGACGGAGAGAGAAAAGATACGAACGCGTGGCTTTATCCGCAGACGCTGCATCGTCTACGTTGTCACCCAGGTTACACACTCGCGGGCTGGTCGGAGCCATATCACTTTCCCATGATCAGGAAGAGTCTCTGGGGGCTTTGTCCACGGAATCACGGCCACTTGGTCGTGGAGCATCACTCCTGGATCCTATCGGGGCATCTCAACCGCGACAGTATCGCTTGAATACGATGCTGAGACGTGCTTTCTACCGCGTCGGCCTTTGGACAGCTTCGTCGCCTTTCCTAACGTTTGCCGTCGTATTTACTGCCGTCGGATTGCTAAATCTCGGTTGGAAGAAGTTCGATATAGAGACAGATCCGGTGAGGCTATGGGTTTCCCCGGATTCCGAGAGCAAATTGCAGAAGGAGTTCTTCGACGAGCACTTTGGACCATTCTATCGCGCCCAGCAAATCTTCGTCACAAACGCCCCGAACCTATCCACGGAGAACCACAACAATACGTCACTGATGTCTGTCCATCCTGGCGTCCTTTCTTACAAGCATCTTGAATACTGGCTCAACGTGGAGGAAGACATCCGTGCCCTCCGTTCACACCCACATGGTTATCGCCTTACGGACGTTTGTTTCAAACCCGCTGGCCCGCGAGGCGCGTGTGTCGTACAGTCGATTGGCGCATGGTTTGGCAATGACTTCACCGATTACGACGAGTTAACTTGGGCGGATCGCGTATCGCGGTGTGCACAGTCTCCGGTCGACTGTTTACCCGACTTCCAGCAGCCACTTGGTCCGCAATACGTGCTCGGCGGTGTACCTGAGAGCATACAAGGCAGTCCATCATATCTGGAAGCTGAGGCACTTGTAGTCACATACGTGGTGTCAGACTCCCTGGACACCGCTGAGCAATCGAAAGCTATGGAGTGGGAGGAAGTACTCAAGGACTATTTGCTTGATCTAAGCGAAAGAATATCATCGGAGGCTGGCATGCAGATCGCATTCTCGACAGGTATCTCACTCGAGGAGGAAATCAGCAAGAGCTCCAACACAGATCTGAACATTGTCGTTCTTTCATATCTTGCGATGTTCTTCTACGTATCCTTGGCGCTAGGCAATGGCATTACAGGGCGAGAGGAAGAAGGCCTGGTGGCTTCGCTGTCACAATGGGCTCGGAACCTTCCTCTATTGTTCAGGCGAAGAACTGTCGTATCGTCTTCAGTATCCGTTGACTCACGTGCTGTACCACGCGTTCTCCCCCGATTACCTCGCAGCCTCTTCGTGAACTCCAAGTTCACGCTTGGTCTTTTTGGGATTGGACTGGTCATCCTCTCTGTGTCCTCCTCAGTTGGCTTTTTCTCCTTGATCGGAGTGAAAACAACTTTGATCATCGCTGAAGTCATCCCATTCCTTGTTCTGGCCGTCGGTGTCGACAATGTTTTCATCTTGGTGCATGAGCTTGATCGCCACAACTTGGTACATGGTGCAAATGCCTCGGTAGCATTGCAAGGCGGCAGTTTGCCGACACCACGTTCGCCCACTCAATCCCATCGTTCACCATTCGAGTCTACTCAGGACGGCTCGGTGGATGGCGGATCCCTGCCGTTATTCCTGTCCGCAGAGGAGCGCGTTGCCCGGACGTTGGCAAAGATGGGTCCGTCAATTTTACTTAGCACAGTTACGGAGACTGTGGCATTCGCATTGGGAGCTTTGGTTCCAATGCCTGCTGTACGAAACTTCGCGCTTTATGCAGCCGGTAGCGTGCTTCTGAACGCATTGCTGCAAGTCACAGTATTTATCAGTGCGCTTGCGATCGACTTGAAGCGAGTTGAGGTGAGTAATGGTTGATTGTGCGTGGCCCAGCTACAAGACAGTTCATAGGCTGGTCGTATCGATTGCTTCCCTTGCATGCGACTGCCATCACGTATCGCGCTTCTCGATGCTCCAGTAAAGTTAAGCACAGTTGCCCGTTTCATTCGCAGGCACTATGCGCCATTTCTTCTGCGACCAGCTGTGAAATGCGCTGTTCTGCTCACATTTTCTGGGTTATTTGTGTTGTCTGTGATATCTATACAGCATATCGAACTTGGTCTTGGTGAGTGGCACTCGTAATATGCTCAAGTTTTCACTGAGATATCGCATTAGACCAGAGGCTTGCTTTGCCTTCAGATTCGTACCTGAACGCATACTTCGACCACTTGGATGTCTATCTTGACGTTGGACCACCCGTGTACTTCGTCTCGGAACAAATCGATGTCACCCAACGAGCAGGTCAACAAGAGCTTTGCGGTCGTTTCACCACTTGTGACGAGTTCTCGATTGCCAATCTCCTGGAGGCTGAACGTAAAAGGCCCGAAGCTTCCTTTATCTCCCAACCAACTGCTTCTTGGATCGACGATTTTCTCAAATGGCTCGACCCCGCCATGGAATCTTGCTGTCGCGTCCGCAAAGCTGATCCTTCGAAATTCTGCAGCCCCACAGACTCTGAGAGGCTATGTCGACCATGTCTATATGGGCAGGATCCTGCGTGGAACATTACCATGGTCGGACTTCCTGAAGGAGAAGAGTTCATGCGCTATCTCAATCGATGGCTCATCTCTCCTACCAACGAAGACTGTCCCCTTGCGGGAAAAGCGTCATTTGGAACAGCTGTTGCACTTGACCAAGCAGGCACGAGTGTCGTTGCATCACACTTCCGCACCTCCCATACTCCGCTAAGGTCACAAGCGGACTTTATCCACTCGTTCGAAGCCGCACACCGTATAGCAGACGAAATCTCGGACCACATCGGGTACAGGGTTTTCCCGTATTCTCTCCACTACGTATTCTTCGACCAGTATGCCCATATCGTTGCTATCACAGAAGAGATTCTTGGGCTAGGACTAGCGGCGGTGTTGGTCGTCACCGCACTGCTCCTAGGTTCATGGAGGGCTGGGTCCATCGTCACGGGCGTTGTTGCGTTGACCGTCTTGAACGTGATGGGTGTGATGGCAGTGTGGGGCGTCAATCTGAATGCAATCAGCTTGGTAAACCTTGTCATCTCGCTCGGTATCGCGGTGGAGTTTTGTGCACATGTCGCGAGGGCGTTTATGAGCGCAGGGCCTAACTTACCGGCGGATTATCCGGCGGGACAGAAAGAGAGGGATGAACGGATGTGGACCGCGTTGGTTGATGTTGGTCCATCGGTAAGGTGTTTGAGCGATTTGGGGCTTACTGGTGAGCTAATGGACAATTGGACTTCTCAGGTTCTCTCTGGAATCACCTTTACAAAGCTCATCGGAATGTCTGTCCTAGCTCTAACCCGTTCACGGCTTCTAGAGGTGAGACCTGCTTACTACGAGCTAATAATCTTTCTTGGCCTCTGACTAGTTATCAGATTTATTACTTCCGCATGTGGGTTACTCTCATCATATCTGGAGCCCTGCATGGTTTGGTATTACTACCGGTGGTGCTGAGCGTTGCGGGGGGTCCAGGCTTCGCTCAACAAGAGTTGGATGAAGAGTGGATGTCTAATGCTATCAGAAATGATGCCGAGTATGAGTGAGCTACCATCTTTTATATCTACGTCCTCGTGATGATGATGAATCATCTTACTAGACCCATCCTCGCTGACGATTCATCAGATGCAAGCAATTGAAGCTGGAAAGTGTTTTTTCACGGCAGGACGGTAATATATAGATACAAGCACCCCAATATAATTTGCATGCAGCTAAAGTTGATACCAAGAAGTTGAACAAACTACGCCGGAGACCGTGACCGGCTGTCTCTAATATCATCCCTACTGTAACTCCTTCTCCCCCGACTAAGGGACCTAGACCGGGACCTACTTCGACTGTACCTCGAGTATGATGAATACGATGGGGAGCGTGAACGAGTTCGAGAACGCGAACGTGACGGGGTCTGCGAGTGGGAACGGCTAGACCGTACTGAGTAACTCCTGGAGCGACTGCGCCGCCCCCTTGCGTACCCTGTACCACCGCGTTCGTAACTTGGTGATCTCCGTCTTGGTGGAAGGCGGGAACCACGCCTTGCTGGCGAACGCGAGCGCGAACGACCGGGGCGGTAGGTGTCTCTCTGAGGAGGGCCACGGCGGCCAAAACCTCTTGCTCGCCGGTACGTATCTACATAGCGCGGAGGCTCGTATCCTCGCCTGCGTGGTGGCGGGGAGCGTGTACGCGAACGGGAGCGGGAACGGGAGAAAGACCTGCGGTCCCGCCCGTTGCGCACGGGACGTGGACGTGAGCGGGAACGAGTTCGGATGGGAACGTCGGAGAGTTCCACCTTCAAAACGAGCCCATCTAGTTGACCGCCGTTCATGTGGGATACAGCATTTTGTGCTGACAACGGATCTGCATACTCCAGTGCAGCCTTGCCTCGATTTTGACCAGCTAGACAAAGCACTGTGAGACATAAATGCATGCAAATGATGCATGGACCATACATTTTGTGTAGAGAGGAAGGTCGATTTTAACGATTTCGCCATAAAAGCCAAATATTGTTTGAAGGTGGGTGTGGGCAACATTGCGCGAAAGACCATTCACGACGAGGACTTTAGCATCCTTCTTGTCGTCACTGTGCTCCATGTCCACATCCGCATCATGGAGAGGCTTTGGCGAGCGCGAGCGACCTCTGTCCGACATTGTTGAACGTCGAAGAAAATGGGGATGTGACAATGTGACAACTTTGTCACGATTCTCAATCAAAAGTACAGCGCGGGAGCGTACTACTCTAGTCTTGCTCTCTTCCTAGACTGTTTTTTCCTAACACCAGATTGATTCTCATCCCTCAGCCCATGCGTCCGCTTCACGTGCCTTTTCACAAGATCCTGTCTGACGAAACTTTGACCGCAAATGTCGCAGCTATAGGGCCTGAATCCACTATGGCTCGCCTCGTGCCTTTTGCATTCATTTTTGCGCAAGAACCGCAACGGACTGTGAACAAGCACTTAGTTGACATATCATACAAGGTCGACTAGTCTGGAATCAACAAACCACACAGAGCAAGCAAAGGGTCTCTGCCCAATGTGGGCCCCAACATGGACCAGGATGTGGTCCCTACGCTTGTTCCGCTGATCGCAACCAACGACATAACATCGAAAATCGTCCAGAAGCTCCCCACGGTCTGAAAGCTTTCCGGCAAAGTGAGACAGCCATGATCTTTCGATATTTCGATCGGGGTATTTAGTTCTGAAACGTTCTGCTCTGGATATGAGTTCGTCTAGTTCGATGCCAAGATGCGCATTCAATATCGGGGATGAATGGGCGGTGTTCGAATACTCAAAGTTGCACGGAGCTGGTAAGGCGTGGCGTTCACTATCAGGAACATTGAATGACTCGAGTTTGATGGAGGCAGACGATCTCGGCGCTGGTAGCTGCGAAGGCAAAAAACTTTGTGCCGATGGCGAGTCTGCAGAGGACCATGGTAGAAATGAGAATTCCGGAGCAGGTTGAACCAAGATCGACATGATGTCCTGGATGACTCGCGGAGACAGACTTTGCTCGACCTTCGAGTCCGTTGTAGAAAGGATACCATCAGTGGGATGGTCCTTGGGTGTCAGCAAGGCTGGCTCTCCGTGGGGGATCCCAATATCGTGGAGTGATGTCCTGCGGATAGTGTCCAAAGGGTTGACGCCGGGATGTGGCAGATCTAGTCGTCGAAGTTTGTCGTACATATTAACGTCGGGAATTAGTCCAATAGTGTCGCTCGCCGTGGGATCAATGTCGTTATCGAGACCGAGCTCCAGAAAGCTAGTAGACTCGCCACAGAGAGAAGGGACGATGTTTGGAGCCATACGATGGTTTTCCTCTGACTCAAAACCACTGTATGGAACGGTCGGTGGACAAAAATCGTACGGTGGTATTTCGTTTCCACGGATCCCGGCGGGCAAGGAAGGCAGTCCTTCATCGCCATCGATTTGCATTTGCAAGGCAGAGTCTTCGGGGGCGGACAGTTGACCATCCCGGAGGTAAGTTATGCCTAACCCGGCGAGAGGGGGCCGATAAGAGGGAGAATTTACCCAGGCGTTCGACTGAAAGTCATCGAGAATATCGGCGCTGCCAGTAAGAGGTGTGTTAGCAATAGACCTGAGAGGGGAAAGGAGGGTGGGGCCCGATGGGTGAGGGTGTCGCAGCGCCAGCGTTGCGTGGATAGACATGTTCTGTGGATAGCTGTGTGTAGGGCTGCGATGGTGTTTCATAGTTTGGATTATTAGACTGTAAGCGGATAGTGTATCATATGTGTGTCCGTCGGCGGGCGGTGCATCTCGTCTCGAGCGGAGCAGTTTGGTTAATTATCTTGTTTGTTCTTGTTATGCAAAGGCATTAATCTGTTACCTATTTTGGAAATTTCCACCATGCGGTTCTCAACCGCGACTGCAGCGCGCACAAGGCATTGTTTCGCCAAACCCGTGCTGATCCTTTCCGGCGTCTCTGTCGCTGCCACCACCACCTATTATTCCCTTCGCTCTGACCGTGCAGTTGCTCTTCCTCTGAGCCCCTCCCGCTTCACCCCAACCACCCTCATCAAATCCGTGGATGTGTCATCCAATACGAAGCTTCTAACACTCTCTGTGCCTCGGAAGCTGCTCCCACATGACCCCGGCGCCTTCGCACCCATATGGTCCATCTTCATCAAGGACAGTGACATCCAAGTAGAGCGTCCCTATACCCCCCTCGAGGGCATCGATGAAAATGGTCACATGAAGTTCTGGGTAAAAAAGTACGAACACGGCGAAGTCGGTCGGTGGTTACACTCGAGACAAGTCGGTGACTCCATCGAGATCCGTGGACCCATAAAGACTTGGTCAACATTGTGGCAGAATGGCCATTGGGACGAAGTTGTCATGGCACGTACCTTCATTCCCTGCTCGTCTATGAACCTACTAACCTTCATTTTTCCTTGTAAGGTTTCTGGTGGGACCGGAATTACACCTTTCTACCAGTTTCTACACAGTGTTTTCGGAACGCATGATGCCCCCTTCAGTGCTCGTTTCACATTGCTCCACGGATCCAGATCGTTGGCGGACCTTCCTCCTTCGAGTATGATACAATCTCTCACCACACTCTCTCAGAAACGTCCGGATAGGTTCCAGTTCCGTCTTTTCGCCGAGTCCACGGTCGATACCCCAGAAACCGATTCCCTAAACATTCAACGTGGCCGGATTGGCAAATCCGTGATACAAGACGCATTGCGACTGACGCACAACACTCCGTGGTGGCGCAGGCTTTTCGGAGTATCCGCCCCCACACCGCTTGCACCAGAGAGGAAGGTCCTTATCTTGGTCTGTGGCCCAGAAGGGTAAGCATTGCATGGTCTCCTTTCAGTACCGGAATGTTTTTGAACTATTCTGACTTAGGATGGTGAGTGCGATCGCTGGGCCATATGGCCGCAACTACTCCCAGGGTGAGGTAGGCGGTATTCTAGGGGAGTTGGGCTTGCAACCTCATCAAGTCTGGAAGCTCTGATGGAACACGGTACTGATATTATTAGAAATATATAATCTTATAGTTTGTTTCCATTAGATCGATCCAGTGAATTAGCCAACAGATGGGCATTGACTTCATCTCAACCTCCCCCCCATGTTCAAGTTGTCCAATCAGTTCGTCTGGGTTGTGATAAAACGTTATTTGGCGCAAGTTCAGGGACGCGGGAGGTAGCTGAATGAGACTACTGTGTACTCTCCGAGATCTCCACAAATCTATAGTCCACAGCTCACAGTTGTTCTGCAGATTTATATGGTATTTTCCAGCAAAGCTTGGAAACTTCTGATATAATATAGAGGATAACATATACGATACCCTAAGCTGGTGCAAATTAGACGGGTCTTTTGCTTCAACTCTTCTATTATAGGGCACGGTACCTTCCTGAGATAGAATATGACAGTCTTGGTTCCAAAAAGCTTTGCTCCACGATCATAGTAATACGGGGAAGTCATATGTCTTGCCTTCGAAGGTCCAACAAGCCCTTCATGATAAACTGGACCTCAAGAACAGCATCGATAGCCGAGCGGACAGTATTCACTTGTACTTGACCAGTAGCAGGAGCGGCAGTATTAACCTGGGTGGCTGTTTTGACTTCCACCTCCCACAGGGTATCGGCGTGAGCAGGGATTGGAAGGGATGTCTTCGGATCAACCTCGATGTGAATGGTAAGTGAAAAGGATTCAGTCAAAGAAGTCGGGCCGATTGGTACCTGCTCTTGCTGAAACATCTGGATAATGAGCGGTCCACGTCGGAAGGCGTATCCGCGTTTGTATATCTGAGAGCGACGACTAGCGCAATCCTTTAAGTGTCACTATCTGATGACGGTGCGGACCGGTCCATACACGTATCCGAGGGCGCTTGCAAAACTAAGAGCATCCCCGAGGACCTCGCAGACCGCCCACGGACGAACGGTTGCCTCGGGATGTACGCGTACAGATTCTGGCTTTAGGAATGAATACAGAATCCTGAAAGATCAGTCTGTACAAGAAGACCAAAACGGACGCACACTAAGCTCACCATCCGCTCTCCTTGCCATCACCAAGCTCTTTCCTGGCTCTCAAAAGGACTGGTTCATCGCCTTGAGAACCGGATTGAACAAGGCCCTGGGCACCGATGTGTTCGAATACGATCTCGCGGGTGTGCATGGGAGCAGCGGACTCGGTATGCAGGGTGAGCCGGTTGAGGATAGGTTTCAGGTCGCGAGCGAAGAATTCGCCGAAAAGGGCTACTTCGTAGTATGCATGAGCGGGAGATTGAGTGACTGCCGACATCAGATAAAGCTCAAACACGAAGCAAAGACGACCCGGGTGCAATTTGTAACCCACTTGCTCCTTCTTCTTATAGCACTGTCACTGTGCTCAGATTTATCGTGGCTGCAGACACACCACTTTTTCGACTGATCCATTTGGTTTTTTCTCTACTAAACATCCCAGGATGGTTGACAGCTTTGAACCCTCTGGGTCGTCTGCCCAATCCGAACCTCCAATTTGTGCACTATGCACCACTCCGTCCCGGTATAAATGTCCCCGTTGTGCAACTCCTACTTGCTCGCTCCCCTGCTCTCGCAAGCACAAACAAGATACAAGATGCACCGGTGAGCGAGACAAAGTCCATTATGTCCCCATGAATGCGTACGGCTGGGGTACCATGATGCGGGACTACTGCTATCTTGAAGATGTCGGGAGAAAAGTGAGCGAATGGGGCAGCGCGATCGTTCGTGGTGGGTATATGGAGAATATCGGTGCAAACAAAGCGACAGGTGCGCGAAAGTCTTCGAGCAGGAGAAGACCGACCACGGGAAAATCGAAACGGGACATACTCAGGGAGCATCTCGAAACGCTTGGTATCGACGTTGAGTTATTGCCAGCAGGCATGGAACGCAGAAATCTGAACCAGTCAACATTCGATCAAAAGTAACGGTCTGTACTCATTGGTATTCACTACCAGACTAACATTATACATGTGCAAAGGTCGAAATGTCCTCTACTCACGATCGAGTTCGTATTCTATCCTCCCACTACCCTTGCATCCTTTTCGTCCCTGCCACCACCATCCTATAAGATACTCTCGCACCGGAACAATCTATCGGCGACACTTCTTACCCTGCTTCAGCGTCAGGTGTCCTTGGCACTCTCAAAGTCACAAAAGCAAAAGGAAAACACTCCAGATTGGTTACCATCCATAGTCATCCCCCACCCAGAAGCCCCCGAGTGTTTCGTCCCTCCGCACTGCTACATACGCGCAAATACTGAATTCCCCAAAGCTCCGAATGCTGCTTATTACCACAAATTAGAGCCGACCCTAAGCCTCAGCGAGCTCCTTCGAAGAACTTCTTTCATAGAGTTTCCGACTATTCACATCTTTGACCCGGAAGCATCGTCTTTCTGCGGCACTGTCATTGATAGATCTGGCTCAATAGTTCGAGTCTTGGAGGACGATCAAGTTGGCGTTGCAAGGGCGGTGAAGCGGAGGAAGCTAAACAAGACGGCGGGTCTAAAAGCAGTTTTTAGCCTGGTTGGTGGGTATGGGAGCGAGGGTAGTTCTCCCTCAGAAGAGGAGATGGCAGAAAATCAACCGACTGGGTTGGCAACGCTGGAAGCATATTCGGGGAGTGATGATGAAGTAACCCCTCAAAATACTGAGGTGGAAGAAGACCAGTCTCTAAGTTCTGACGATGATGTACTCGCCGAAGGCAACCAACTCGATCCAGCTAGACTGCTCGAATTTGTGAAGCAAGCACGGAGTGCAGCGGATGAAGATATACTGGACTGGGGGGATGAATGAAATGTTGATGCCGAGGAACAGACGTTGAACGTCGAACCCTGTTAGTGGCTCATGCTTGTTATGAAGGTGGCTCTCATCTATTCTCATCTATTGGCTAGAGGACTGTCGAACATGTTCTATACAATGCACAGCTTACCGATCGTACAACGATTCAGTACGACCAGACATGGCTGCTAAATAGATATCATCTAGCCTCCCTTAGGCAGACAAACGAGGTGAAGGAAGTGGTGATTCCCCCTTAGATATCCATAGCCAAGTTGATCTCAACTTTCTCGCCAGGATTGAAAGCAGGAAGACCTGAAAAGATCCACATGAAAACGCGACCAACCTTCTGAAGATGGGTACATACCTAGGTAGGGGCAGCTCGCACATCTAAATGCGTCACCCAGAAAACAGCTGCCACAGCTGCTCGTTGCCTTTGGGGCAGCCTTCGCTGCGGCGATCAGCCGCTCCTTCTCCGGGTCACCAGCCCCAACTTCCACTGCACCGTCCACGTCCAGCAGGACGACTTTTCCTGACTTGGCTTCCTCAGCCTCAATCTCAGCCAGTCCACACGTGCAGTTCTTGCACGCTTTCTTGCGTCGGGGTGCACCCGAGTTCACGGGCTCGCAAGTTGGGATAGGACGTGCGCGGTCGGCAGTGGTCAAAAGAGCCTCCGCGTCAATAGAGGGTGTGGAAGGTGACGAAAGTGTCCAGATAGCCTTCTTCGAAGACTGTCGGGCTGGATCGGCCCTCTGCCTTAGAGGGACCGCTCCGTTAGAAAGAGTTCTTGGCGTGGGACTAGTTTTTTGGGCGATCACTCGTGAGTCTTCGCCTGGTAGGGTGCTCTCTAGGACGGTAAACCCGGCAAGGGTAAGTTCCTGAGGGAGGCTGACAAGATCTGCGGGAAGGTTAAGCAGATAGAGTTTGCCGAAGGGACTGAGGCCCTCGAGAAGCTGGCTGAGGAATGACTGTAGATCGGGCAAGAGGGAGGAATACTCTGGCGGGGTGAGCACAACGTGTATTGATGAATAAGAGGAGGCAACCAAGGAAGTAGCTAATAGGCGATGGTTTAACTTGATATGTGGGCCAGAGAGGAAATACACTACCTCCATCGATCAACCTATCAAGCATCTGCCTCTCTACGGTGCTTCCGCTTGCATTTGTATCCAAGTTCAAGTTTGTGACAAGTGATTGATACTTTCCATTCTGCGCGGTGCCCAGCGATCCGATGACCAGCACTGACCCAGTGGGTAATGGGGCCTCGAAGTCTGTTGGCTTGGATATGGCGGGGACAGACACTGCGGTGGACATCATTGCAATGAGCGTGGAAGTGAAGAAGATGACAAGCCAAATATTGATCGCCCTTTGTAATCAGATTGTCCATATTATGTAACCAACCCCTAGTATAGACAGAACGATTCGGAAAAATAAAATGCACTACTGCTTCAGTGCGAAGGCGAAACATATCCGACCAACGAACAAGACCGAACCCCACTACTCGCATGATTTCCCAGACTACTTACTGCTGCATTTCTGGATTTGGTGGTGGGTGGGGTGGCATCCCAGGCGGATGCATCCCATCGTGGTATGCAGGGGCCATGAGCGCACCGCGAATGCGCAGCAGCATCATGCGGAACCAATCCTCGTCGGCACCTGCCTTTTCCTGCTCCGCCGCTAGCTGCTGGAGATTACTCAGTTCTTTCATCAGCGTCAGGCGCCAAGAGAGGTTGCCGTTTTCGTCCGCCTCTAAATTATCAATTGGCATAGCAGGGTGCGGAGCGAAACGCAACCCAGGAGGTGGAGGTGGAAGCATAGGGAAACTAGGGTCAAAACTAGGCAACACGTGCATCAGTCGGCGGGTCGCCTGTGATAAAGAGACATACGCAGGTGGATAGGGTGGCGGGTAAGGAGCCTGTCTGCTCGGGCCAGCCTCATCGGGGTGCATCTGTGGTGGGGGTGCTTGGACAAATTGCGCGTGGGGGTCAGGGAAGGGTTCGTTCGGACGATAATCAACATCTTGCTCTTCTGATTGACGTCCTTTGGCACCCTTGGGCTTCTTCTTTCTCACACGGTGGACTCCCGTGCGTGGATCAACATTGTCATTAACAGTCCAATATGACCCTTTTCCTCGATCGGTAAGCGGACGTGGCACTTTCTCAAAGCATGGATTGAGAGAAAGATTATGCCGGACAGAATTCTGAAGTATTCGATAGTTAGTGTTTGTTTTGTTCTGCAGAGGGGATCAAACAAATATGAACACAATCAAATATCAACATCGCGGTCGCGGTCGCGTCTCGGGTAAGCAAGGACGCAGCACAGGGTAGGAATCATCGATCGCGTTTGGAAGGTCTCACTCACTTTCCAGCCCGAAGGTGCAGTTCTAAAATACGGGAACTAGATGACACGACGTCAGAGCTAACGCAAGCTCGGGGAACGAACAAAACGCACGCGAGATTCAATCGCGTAGTAAATGTCTTCCAGGAGTAACTTTTGGTTGGGCGAACCTTTGATCGCATATCTAGAGTCGCGACGAGTTCAAAAACTGGTCAAGCGGGAGTAGACGGATGTCCACATCGAAGAAACGTACCGAATGAGGGTTGAATAAGGGTAGAACGGTTTACTTCCTGGGGGACCGTCGCGCAGAGAATCGAGATTAATCGGCAATCCACCCGTGAGGTCGGCTGGTTCTTGTGGGTAATATGAATTTGCCTGTGCGAGTTCTGCCTCGCCAGGAGGTAGCATATTTGATGGCATTACTGTTTGCTGTGTTTGCTGCGACATGGCTACACTTGGAGCGATAGCCCAGGTAATCGGGACGACAAGTTCACCGATGGCGGCGTGCTTGTTGACGGGAGAGCTGAAAGGTGTAGGAAAGGAACGTTGAAAGAGCTGCTGTGGCTTATGTCATGCGTGAGAAACCAGTCCACGCACGGGCCAGTTTTCCCCCCATCACGCACGCCAACGACGTTGATGCTGCGAAATCCATCGCGTTGAACGACGGCGACGACGAACGAAAGTAAGTAAGGAAGAGGGTTGTTTGTTCGATTTGCTAACGCACGCTGCAAATTGTGGAAGACATTGTAAAACAAAATCCAAACCGACCACGCTCTCCAATACACAAACAAAGCGAGGCCAGCGAGGTCCATTCTGGTCCTACTTCTTGTATCCTAGGACACTCTCATTACTGGGAACATCGCTACCTGAATCACCACCGGGAGGGTACTCCGTGCATTTCTACACTCCTCTCCTCGAGCTCGTTCCAGATAAATGCACTTGCTTTGGTCCAACGCACATCAATAGGAATGTAGCGGTGCCGCAATTCAAGTTTGTGGGCTACACCAGCTCTCTGTCTGCTGAGATTTAATGGTTTGCCCAAGAGTGGGCCGTACGTGTCGGTGCCCTTGTAAACTAGTCCTGCATTCAAGGGGTGCATGTTGTGTCTACTTCCAATATGACAGTGTAGAGTTTACGTAATACAGACTCCAGTGGTCACGTGTGTATTAATGAGTTCTGACCAAAGCGCCAGGATCGCTCTGCACAGCCCGTAAACTCCAACCCGAAAAACATCGAATGGTGTATTGACCATGTTCCCAACACTCTACAAATCTCTGCCATGTCACTCGCTGGCATTTGTATGCAGACGCAGTATTTCGTCCAAGGCGAAATTTCATTCGCCCCATGACAAGAGGATGGAAGCACTCGTCTCGCTCTATCACCAGTCTAATACCTTCATCACACCCGAGAATCTCTCTGCTGTCATTGACCAGGCGTTCACCCAACCCTTGAACATTGCAGAAGACCAGAAGAAGCATTCTTTTGCCGAACTCTTCAGGATGAAGCAGCATCTCAAGGAATCTCCCAAGTTCTTCCTCGGCAGAGATGACGGTGCTTCGTCCACACACAGTTCGGAGAGCATGGGCCCGGGTTGGACGGAGAGTAGATCGAGGAGAGTAGACCGGGTTTACCGGGCTCTGATGGGTACACAAAGGGATGGACGGCCCTCTTGGTTGGCCTTGAGGGAGAACAGCGAGAGGGTAAAATCTCAACTTGACAAGGACACTCGAAGATGAGGTGATTACCGAGTCGAGGCAAGTTTCGTTTCTGCTGCTGCAGTGCGTTGCTAACACACAGCCTAAGACCCGTTACAGCGTCTACGCTTTCGCATAGACTCTTACGGACGTAGCGTAGCGTAAGGTGATGCGTGAATCCCGCACGTCTTAGTCGTGTCAGAGTTCTTTCTCCGTTTGATCAATTCAGTCGGAAAATAAATGCATGCGGTGCACCGTTGCGCACGTCGCGTGCCTCGTGGAGACCACATGGCTTATCTGATAAGCTGTTTTACTGCGGTTGGTACACAGCTTCAAGAGATTACAAAACACAAACGTGATGACATCTGGCCATCGTTCAACCAATACCCTGTCATTACAACTATACCTATGACTGTGCTTGCAAAGTTCAAAGCCTTTTTTGCAGGCACTCTTCCTCCAGACGCGCAAAAGGTCTACGACGATCTTCGGGCTGCGGATGTCCCAGTCTCCGATGCTGCCTGTCGGTCCTGTCCCAATCCCTGTGATCAAGGTGATTGTCACCATTGATTTCCGTTTCTCTGTTCTAGGACTGAGTGACAGATCATGACGACTTCTCTGGCAAGATATCTATTGACATGGACTCGGACATGTTAGGCTCTGTGAAACCGTATAGGCGTCAGGCAAGCACCCTCCTATTGCCCTCGGCGTCTTCGAGAGAGAGAGCCCATCATAGGTTATAATTTCTACCGGAAAATCAGACTGGCCCGAGGAAGTCACGGAAGCCGATGGCACTTTGGCTGCATTCTTGAGGAGCGTAAATGAGAAACTCCAGGGACAGAAAAGAGATAAGAACACCCAGAAATTTCACCCAACAGGCTTGTTTACGGAAAACGATACTGGGAGGCTGTCGATCCAAAACGGCAGTCATAACTCGTTCTCACAGGACCCCTCTCAAGAAACAGTTATTGTGCTTCCTGACTTCAAAGTCGTCGCGGACGTCCCGCGATCACCCGCGGGTGCAGAGAGGTTGTGGACAGCCGCGCTTGACCCCTCATATGGAAGGTTGGGCGCCGAATCTCGCTCCGACTCACTCAAGTCTTGGGCGTTGCCGTACTCCTGTGCCATCCTCCTTTGTAAACTGCTGGCTTTTTTCCGCCGAATTTCACTGACACCTTCCGTGTCCAGGTTCACACAAGAGACGTGACAAACGTTGTGCAGTAGCTGCTCCTGTCCTTGAAAAGAGTGAGGACAACACTCAGACGGTCTGTGAGCTGGCCGTCTAACCTGGTATATTGTAGCATTTATTCACTACCTGGAGCGCGAGGGCTGGGCAGTCCATACCGAATTGGAGGATCTTTCCGAAAACCCTACCCTAGAGTCTTCGTTAATCAGCGGTCCGGAACCGGAGATCGCATTCGAAACACAGTTGAAGGCGCTCGGAGGAGAGCACAAAGCTCTCATCCTGCGCACCTCCCACATTGGTGGCCATAAATTCGCAGGAAACGTGAACGTACGTCTCAGTCTGATTCCATCCCTCTTAGAACTAATATATTCTGTTCAAAATCCTCCCAGATATACAACCCCCAAGGAACGAGTGTCTGGTATGGGCGAGTTACCCCACACGATGTCGAATCCATCGTGAAGAACACTATTATCAACGGGCTGGTGCTTCCACCTATCCTCCGCGGTGGCATGAACCTTGCAAGAACAGGATGCAAGGCACTTCATGACTGGTAATCTGACTGTATCTGAACCGTAATTCACTGTCCTTTATGGCGATGGGAAAAATACATGGTTGATTACATCGTCGATATATGTGGTAGTGGATAGTATAGAAGTCGGCAATGGACAGAACGATGAAACATAGCCGGCGTTAACGAAGAGAAGAAGGTGTACATCGGCATAAGAGGTGCGCTAAAGGATTGCAGGGCAGTAACACAAACATGGCGAGCCAAATACCTGAATCTCCCTGAGGGTCCAAGTGATGGTGTATTTGAAAGATAAGCAGCCACTGACATAGTTCACACGTCTACGACGCACTCATATCGCCATCATGTTGTCCGCCCCCTTTCTAACTTTCGAGTAACGTCCTGCGAAGCTTTCCTCATCCTCGAATTCATCTTCTGTCGTTATCTCGGGGGTTTCATCGTCATCAATAGCTTCGTCTTCTGACTCCGTTCTCCTACCAAGGACTCCCATTGGCGTTACCACGCTTTCCCCACCGGAGTATGTGAATCCGCGGAAGTTCTCCTGTACGCTGTTGGTGAGGGGGGACCCATCTAAATCGTGCTTCTTGTGCTTGCTGATCTGTATGCCCTGAGATCGACTGAGACCATTCAACCCATTCTGCGGATGGCTGACGCTAATAGTTATGCGATCGCTACCCAACGGCCCGTTTGGCGTATGCGAGAGGCCCTGCCCACCAGCCTGAGTCCAGTCTTCGCTGGGGTCTGCTTCGTCCGGGCTACCTTTTCCATCCAAACCGTTGCCTACTTCCCGGATATCGGCAGTAGTGAACTCTGGATCGAAGTTTGCCGTGGACTCATCCGATTCGACGACAGGCTTAAAGGGCGGCGTAACTTGTTTCACGAATAGTGCCTTCCAATCTATGCTTGAGAAAAACGGATGTTCCTTGAGTTCCTCTGCATCTCGCCGTGCACCCAGACGATGCTTTGGGTTTCGGTTGAGAAGCTAAACAATAGACTCAATACACACTGAACCCAGGTGGTACAAGGAACGTACACACCCCTTTGACAAACATCTTTCCCTCCTCACTGATTACATTGCGAGGGAACCGTATCTTGCCAAAACAGATGTTCTTATACATCTGCTGCGTATCCTCTGCATAGAAAGGGCTCCATCCACAACACATTTCGAATAAAAGCACGCCAAGAGACCAGAAGTCCACCAGTTTGCTGTAACCATGCTCGTCCAACAGTACCTCGGGGGCAAGATACTCCGTCGTACCGCAGAAAGTGGTGGTGAGTTCATCGGGCCGGAGATCTGCCTTGGATAATCCAAAATCGCAAAGCGCGACATGTCCGGTGGCATCCAGAAGAATGTTCTCTGGTTTGAGATCACGGTAGACGATGTTATACTTGTGTAGGTGTTCTAGAGCGAGAACGAGTTCTGCAACGTAAAATCGAGCACGTTCTTCAGTAAAACGCGTCTCCTTCTGCAGGTGCCAAAATAGCTCGCCGCCGCTCTTGAAGTCGGTAACAAAGTATAGGTCCGTGTCCGTCTGGAAGCTGAACTTCAAACCCACAAGGAATGGTGACTCCAGAGAACGTTGAAGTATCTTGCGTTCTCCGATTGTATGTGCCACCTCTTTCTTGGCAATAATTTCCTTCTTTGAAAGTACTTTCATGGCGTATATGCGTTTCGTGTCCTTCTTTCGGACCTGAAAGACCTTCCCAAAGGTGCCACGTCCTATGAGCTTGAGGAACTCGAAGTCGCGTGGAGTAAGTGCCCGTTTGGTCTGCCGCGTGGGAATGATGGGGTTAGCATCGTTGTGAAGTACCACGATGGTGCGAAGATGATGCCGACAGCGTGGTAAAGGGTGGGAATCAACGTGACGCAGCACTGCGTACCTTGAATTGCTCGAATGTGATTTGCACACGCATCTCCCCGCTTACAAATTCGTTTTCAAACGGCCGGAGCCTGCGTTGGCGATTTGAGTAAGGGATAACGATGCGAGATGGGGAATGGGGAGGCTAGCGAGCAGGGAACGGGCTACATACTTGAACCACTGGTCGACAGTGTGGTCGTCGATCAATACAGGTTTGATCTGGAAGGTCCCCAGGAAGAAATGGCTGGAAATGCGATCGTAAACGTTGAAGGTGATTAAAGACTCTTCAGAAGTGACATCGCTGAAGATGGAGTCAGAGATCACAGACGATCTACCAGCGAACAGCACTTACAAGGATACTTCGTGTTTCCACACGGGATTGTGTGCTGACAGACGTCCAAAGAGCCCTTGGGCGGAAGGATGTATGGGAGATGGTACTTTGCTGGAAGAAGAGAGAGAGGACGAGGGCGATGTGTTTGTGCTCGACTTCCCAGGCGGTCGCGATACACCAATGGCATTGAGCGCGGTTAGGGCGTTTGAGGATGATGTCCTAGATAGCGCCGTGGCAGTCCCTTTCACTTCCTTGTCTGTTTCTTCCGTGGGATCGCGACTGACGAATTCGTTCTGCTCGAACTGCACCACTACATATGGGCGTGCGTGTATAGAGGATACGTTGAGGCCACGGGCAGATATGAGTTTGACGTGGATTTGTCCCTTGGATGTTGCCGATGGAGCAGGCGGTTGTGCTGCATGGGCAGCACCGACGGTTGTACTGGAGAACGTCCTGACCGAGGTGGACGATGACGATGGCGTATTGGGATTGTTTTCCATGGAGTCAGAAGGTTGTGGTGACTTTTTGATGTTTCGCATGGAAAAGTCTGGTGCATGTAGAGATATTTGTGTAGTAGGAATGCGAGCAACAAAAAGTCCGGACTGAGGCGTTAGGGGGCCTGGCGGCGTAACGTCGGCTTGTACCGGGATCGCTGCCGGGGTCGTCGCCAGCAGGTGATGGTGGACGGAGGCGGAGGGGTGTGTGTGTGAACCGCCAGCCTGCGGGGACGGTGGCGCCGAGCCGCGGGGTGATGAAGACGAGAAACTGGCGATTGCGTCCTCGAAGGGATTTGGGCGCTCGCGGCCATCGGCAGTGGCGCGGGGGGTGAGTTGCTCGAGCACAGACGGCCACAACTTGATCATCGCCTTGGAAAGGGGCAAGGGCGACAGCGAGGACCGTGGCGGGGGCGAAGGAGTAGGTGTTGGTCGGACAGCAAGAGTGGGCGCGACTGTCATTTCAGAGTGTGGAGCGGCCGGGGATCATCGCTCCTCCGTCATCTGTAATAGGTGCGAGCGCGATGAAACAGTCACCACGCATATCGGGGCAGTCGCGATACGTACAAACGCACAGACCTCGACGCCGTAACTACACCGACCCAGGCTGGACACCTTCCAAGTATGACCTAGCCCATCGAAGGAACCTCATCCCCCCGCCCACCACCCCACCGAGACACATCGCTTGACGACCCGAGCGCCATGGAAGCCGGTCTAGAGAGCTCCAGACAACCCAGTCGCGTTAGACAGCATCGAGACAACTCACACGCAACCGCAAAAACACCCGCCGTCCCCACTCCAGCTCCCAGTTCTCTCGCCTCGGCCCACGGCTGTCCGCATCGTTCCAGCCCGTCCTCGATCCCTACCCAAACCAGTGCAGCGACTCCTAATTTTATAGCATTCAGCCCCCCTTCCTGCACCCCTGCAGCCATTCGCCGGTAATTTTTGGTTTTATTGTAGAAATACCATCCCTGCACCGTCGTAGGTGGCCGGTGCGCATTCTCGGCCAAGAACCGCAGTGACGCCCGACGGGACCCTCGCACTGCACCAATCACTGTACCCATGATGGCAGCTGAAGCCGGGAGAATAAAATAACGGGAGTGTAGAATCGGTGTCACGTCGTATGGTCCCTGGTCTGAGCGCATCTCATCGTCTGTAGTCATCCTGAATGAAGTCGCGATTCAAAGAAAGAATAACGGGGGACGGTATCCTCTCAACGTTGTGGTAGAATCCGTGAGAGCAGTGAGTGACAAGGGCTGAATGACGGATGGTCGAATTCAATGGTCTGTATTTTTCAGTCACCGAACGCAGTATATAATGACTACCAGGTGGGAAGATGAAACGATTGCCTCGACTCTTTGGTCATACAACAAGGAAGTTATAAAGTTGCTCTAAAGATGAGCCTTGACACCTGCTTTCTGCATGATAGCCGTCTCTTTCTTGCTAAATTCCACTGCGCGCTTATGCAACTCCGGCGCTCGCCTTAACTCCCTCTGACCAACCTGCTGAATATGGACCTGGGGAAGTGAGGTATATCAGGTCCGCAGGTGTCAGCCAAGTACTGTACTTACTGCATCCGGTCCCTATGGAGAAGTCATCAACAATGGATAACAAGAAAGATAAATAGCACGCACATCAGCGAACCGCAGTGTTCGCAGCTGCGCATACATGCTTGCCAGCTCTTGATCTTGGCTCAGCCCTTCAGCTCCAAATGCTTGTATCGCGCGATCTACAACGTTGCACGCCATCGAGGGAACGACGAACTAAAAGTCATGTTTCGGGTCTGAGCGTTGGCGTTTGGACTGCCAGCTGAATTGGAATGCACCTTGGCGATGCCGATTTCCTTCATTGCACCTTTAGCCTTGTATTTGTCGACCTGTGACGCTTCTTAGCCCGTGATAGGTGCTACACTGATTGTCCGAGAACATGCCTGAAAAGCGGCACTGAGAACGAGCAATCGCGCCCCCTCGATTTCTGCCCTGGACTTGGCAATTTCAGCTATTACAGTACCTAATGATCATCTCAGTCCAATGAAGTCTTGCTAGATATCGATTGTATTCACCATGCTCGTGGAGGAATTTGCCGAACGTCTTGCGCGAAGGATCCGTCACCCGTTGGATCATCAAGTCCAGTGCTCTCGAGGCTACACCAATAGAACGCATACAATGATGGATGCGTCCGGGACTGCCAGACGGTCAGCGAAGTCCGTGTAAAACAACGAAAAGGGATACAAGCCCAAGACGTCCTTGAATGATCTAAAAGGGTACGTGTCACCTTGACATTCAACGGGACGGGAGAAATGACCTACCTCGAACCCCCTGCCCCAACCAAGTACCAAGTTGTTCAAGGGAACTCTCACATTCTCATAAATCACCTCACAATGACCTTCCGGTGCGTCATCGTACCCGAATACTTCCATCGGGCGCACAACGCGAACGCCAGGAGTATCTGCCGGAACAATGACAACACTTTGTTGCTTGTATCCATCCGGGTTTTCCGGGTCACTCTTGCCCATCACAAGGTGTAATTTCGTGCGGGGATCACCAGCACCTGATATCCACCTGAGAGGTGAAAAGCCGGAACGGCACATGAGAGACCGGCAACGGTAAAATAAAAAGGCTCGGCAACCATTTATGTCCATTAATCACAATTTCATTGCCTTCTTGTCGGATGGATGTTTTGATGTTACGTGCGTCCGAGGATGCCACTACATGCTGTGTGTCAGCGTAACACACATGTTACACGGAAGATAAAGACGCATGCCAAATCGTTCTGTCATCGCGAAAGCGGAACGAATTTCCCCATTTAGCAGTGGTGTAAGCCATTCTTCCTGCTGTTCAGGGGACCCGTACCGAGCAAGGACCTCTGAACTGCCTTAGCAAGCATCCACAGGGGGAGGACGGGAACGGTGTACCCATGTTACCGGTATCTGGAGCAGCACAGTTGACTGCCTCAGACGCCATATGCCCCCCTCGTCCAATTACCTCTGCCATAACAGCGTACTGTTGTTCGTGTGAACAGTTGATCGGGAGTTAACGAATCAATAACCTCACCTCGAGATTCGAAAGCGGAACACCATGTTGAGGATAATGGACTTTACTGAGGAAAAGATTCCAAAGTCCGAGCTTGCGCGCTTTCACCTTCAATTCCTCGACAATCGGCACAACAGTCTTCCACCGTTTTACCGGATCTTTGGGTATCTGTGCGTGGTAGAGCTTGGCGGAAGGGTAAACCTCATCCTACCCGGCGTATTAGAGAATCACTGAAACACAAGGTATTCATTATCTATACCTGGAGAAATAAAACGAGTTTAGCTAGGATCTCCTTCCCATAAGGTGTGAATTTGTCTTCGATCTTCAAACTGTTAGTCTAATGTTGGGTACACACGAGTATAACACGTACGATGTTCCAAGACGCTTCAGATGTGAGTTCAACTACGGGGTGATTGACCATGGCGTTCAGAATGAGTCGAGCGCCAAAATCTGGCGAGATATATCCAATGAATTAATAACTTTTCAGCCGATGCAGCCTAGTCTCCTGCAGCGAGACCAAAGACACGGTTGAAGGCGCTTGGGAAGATGCGAGTCGCTGCTTCCTGACAAGCCCGAGACTCCCACGGTCCGGTTACGGAGACCTACTGGTGCCGACTTCTCTCCATGCACAAGACTGAATCAATGCAGCCTACCACATGAGTACATGATCAGGGGATTAGGGACATTGCCAAATTGCTGATACTGGCTGAGAACTTTGTAGTAGACAAGGTTTTCCTGATGTAAAGTAGACAACAGATGTCCTTAACAGAATAACTCTCATGCTGGAATGCCTTCAGATCATCCAAGGCAGCTTTCTGTGGCATGAAGAGGGTGCATCATGCATGGTTGATCAATTGTGGGAAACTGATTCTGCGTTTGACAAATGTTTATTTGGTTGGCTATCCCCAGACATTTGAAAACCGCTGTAATTCGATCCGCGAGGAGCATAACTAGCTACGAGACTTGAACTACAGTGTCAATATGATTCGAAGGGGTGAAACAAGGGAGCATCGCATGACACAACAAGAATCAGTGCCAAAATTAAGTGTGTTAGGTATGCTGCCTAGCGTAAAGTATTTGGGTCAGAATGGTCGTCAGCGATGGATATGGATACAATGATCACGAGTGCATGAGGAACAAAAAAAGCCTAGGAAAGGAATGCATACGGGGTTCAGAAAAGTGCAACAGGGAGCTAGTGCACGAGCCTCGGCGCCAAAGGTTCTCACGGGTGGGATTGCGGTGGAGATTGCCGCCCTTCGTGAACGTCTGAGGGAGATTCTCCAAAGGCAAACGGAAGTTCGGGGTCAATTCCAAACGCGCCAGCATCAAATGCCTGCCAGAGGGAATCTTGGTCACTTGTCGGGTATCCATTCGAATTATAATTTCGAATGTAATCAAGTCCCAAGAACGGCAGCCCTGGTCCAGGGAATGAAGAGGTTGGCGGTGTGGTTGAAAGATGGGTATACCCAACATCCGAGGAGCCGCTATACCAAGCTGGATCGATGGTGGATGACGAATGCTCATATGTGGCGTATGGCAGCGAGTTGGCTTGGGAAGCGGGAGCATACACGTCGACAGTGCGATGGTCCCCTGGGGCACCATCCCATTGATGACTACCGGAAGGCGCAAGAGGGCTATGATGCATCCCGTAGTCATGAGGCGAAGAGACATGAAGGGGCGAGAGAGGTGCGCCTGAATAATTGTATGGAGATGCACCCATAAGCTGGGGACTTCCCTCCTGCTGCTGAGTCGTTTCCATGGAGGACATCGACGGCGAAGGTAAATTAACAGATGCCGGGGAGCTGTGGGGGCTCGATTTTCCACCCACCGATTGTGGGCTGGAAAATACCCCAGAATAGGCAGACAAGTTTGAAGGTCCAATACCTTCACTCTCGTCATGCCCCCTCTTGCGAGACGTCGACCGATTGCGTTGTGCTATAGTCCACGATGGGTCAGTAACTATCCTTGCCAAACGCATATCCTTCTTACAATCTACACGGTATGGTGACGCGACAGGGGGGCGACGCGTAGAATTCGGATCCCGTGAGCGACTGATTTTCCTCGGTTTGATCTTTATCGGACGGTTCATGGTCGGCGCCTGTCCCGAGGAAGAAACAAGAGATCGTCTAGATTCCAGTGCTGCCGGCGCGATGCTTTGGGTCATGGGAATTCCAGAAGCATCGCTGTAAGTTCTCCTTATAGCCTCATCCGCGGTGCTCGTCAACTCGGCAAGTAGCTCTTTGCATTTACGAGCACCTGGCCAGTAGCCTTCCCACGATTCTATGATTGGGAGACAACTTTTAGCTTCATCCATTGCGGTAGCTGCAGTCTTCGTATCCGCGGAATGCATGGCATACAGAAGAATAACGACAGCGGAACTGAAGAGGTGCTGGATGAAAAAAGCTAGATGATGCGAGGTTGGCACGACATTATTGATAGAAGGTGCAAGGCGGATGCATGAGCGGGCAGATGAGACAGCCCTTGCTGTTGAATTAGGTACGATCGATTGTTCGCGCTTGACCGGTAGGAAATTGCGATGAAGGGTAGTGCGCACTGAATAGTAGTGGCTGCATAAGACAACGGTCATAGACATATGCTTGTCGCTGGCGCTCGGATTCCTGAAGGAAGGAAGCTCCTCGAACCACCTAGTGAGTTCCAAGTCAAGGGTCTCGACAGAGCGCTGTAACTCCACCCTCCTCTCGGGTTCGAGCGTTTCTTTACAGCTGTCGATGGCGTACACTTGTCGTAGGACCCGGCCAGCGATCTGATATAGGGTCACTAAGGCGATGGTGCCCGACATTAGGGAAGGAGGCTTCTGGGAGAACTGGACGCCAGTGAAGTACTCGGGTAGCCATTCATCGTCGGCGTCCACTGGAAGTTCGACGTCGCAATCAGAATCCTCTACACCAAGCGGGCGACCAAGTGCAAGCGCCAGCATGCGATCTAAACAGTACACGCTCCACCAGATTTTCCGCCGAGTCTCTTTCTCAATAGAGGAAATGGATAATCGTCGCGGTGAGCGCTGCAATTCCATCAGTGATATCCGCGACTTTGATGACTGACGCTTACATGTAATCCTAAGTCTTGCGCACTGCGCACCGCTTGGCCCACAAGGAGCCAAGCTTGGGGTAGGCAGTTGATAGAACACAAGAAAGAGGACAAGATAATTAAACTTTGGACGTGGAACACTTGAATCGACGCATGGCTGATGTAGTGCAGAATCAAGGCTCTGAAGAAGGCAGCATCATCAGTGATGACACGTAAGTGACCATCGCCTATGCAAGCTTACCTCTCGTAGTAGACCATGCCCATCCCACCATCGTCTAGGCGATCGCTTGTTAGGCGTGGGTCATCAACCAGTCTAGCGGTGCAAGAGAAAATAGCAAAGACGATGGACATGAATGGGGCCTCGACTTGGATGAATGCTGCGTCGTTCCTCTTTGCCATGAGGCGTTTGTATCTAACCATAAACGAGGGCTTATCAAGGAGGGGCATCAAAAAATGGAGGCGTTCGAAATACGCATCGATCTGATACATGATCACAATCAGTAGTAGTCGGTCCAAACGATGCCTCATGTGCTTACCAACTTGTCACACAAGTCTTCATCTGGATACTCGACTTCGTCTGCACGGGGAAGGGCCCGTATCTTCCCGAAGAAGACGGATGCTGGGAAATACAGTTTATTCGCACTGGGTCCTGGTGCCCGTGGGTCCTCCTCCATGGGGGAGACACGATGGAGGGGATTGGTCGTCAGGGCACGGAAAGATTGGATCAATGACATCGTGGAGGAACCACCTATCCAACGAAGATGGCCGTGATCGTCCAGGGCGAGCTGACCAAACGATTCGGAGACATCGTCTTCCATCTTGACGGAAGAGGACTCGGGAGAAGAACTGTCCTCCGTGCGGGTATCTGCGGCGGCCTTTGATGAGATGGCCTGGAGAACTGCCGATGCCGGAGGTAGACTGCCCTCCCCTGCGTCTCCAGATGCAGAGGACGAGCAGGCTGTGGATGGAACACCCAAGGATGGCCCAAGCTGCTCAAGGACGGGAGTTATTTGAGAAAAGAGGGATTCCATGTGGAGTAGACGCGCTTCGAGTTCCTGGACATAGCTGGGGAAATGTGAGACTGCTGCGTGAGCACGAGGTGAATGGGGACCTACTGCCTGCTCAAGGCAGCCCTGTCCTTTGTCTGGAGCCAGGTGCACTGGGATCCGGACGATTGACACTGGGCACAGGTTGGTTCGCAGCCATCGCACTTGATTTTCTTGCGCCTGTCAGCGATTGGGTCAGGAAACGTGTTGGAGGCCCAAAGTGAGAGGGGGATGTGGCACGAACCTGCAGCTTTCGCATGCTCGCCAGACTCTCCTGCGCTGGAGCTGGACTGGTTTGGCGCCGACGTCGGTGGGGAGGGAGTCGTCTTCTGTGCGTTTCTTTTTTGACTGGTGGGTCATGGAATAAAAGTCTTGTGAGTAAAAGGTGCGCTGGGGACTCTGGAGTGGGCCTTGTGAATAATGACGCTGGGGAAGATATCGTCGGACTGTCGGGTCGGACCGATTGAGAGGCCACGAATGACTAATCCAATCCATCTCACTCATCTGCACAGCCATCCCGGTCAGTCATCCTCGTGCAGCGTACCAGTACACAACGCCGGCTTACCGGGTGCTCTGCTGCTGTCCTGTCCAGTGCACAGTAAAGCGAGAGGAAAAGGTATGTGTGAGGTACCCACAGTCCGATGTCTCTTTGACCCTGTCTTTTTATAACATCGAGTCTTCGGAAATGAAAGCCATTCCTGTGACCGCTAATTGGCACCCCACCGTATCAGCAAGTGTCTTCCGGACGACCCTTTCACCCGAATCCGTTGAACAGTCCCCGATATGCGGCATCATAGCCACGAACTACCTACCCTCCACCTCGCCAGCTCTCCAAGCAAGTAGAAGCATTGCCCGTTTTACTAATGACCTCGCTTTCCTCTTGCTCTTGGGGTGCCAAGCCACATCACCCCAACTGAACGGCGGTGCAAAGGCACGCGTCAGCCATTCCTGTTCAGGTAACCGCTGCGCCTCGTATGTTCTTCCGCGATGGAATGCCAGCAACATAATTATACCCCGATTGTGGTCACATAACTTACTTCAGCTCCCCAATATTAAGGAACAACTGCGCTATTCAAATATGTTTTTTGTTCTAGTGCTGGAGCAAGTCATGCGGTAACATTGGTTCCATGGAAACATTTTTTTCATATTAGGACCGGAAGACATTCCACCCCGGAAACAAATAATCCTTTTTGACACGACATGTTCAATTCTGGCGCAGTATTTGGGCATCAGCTGATCCGCACCACGTGTAGAACAATGGAAGTTGAGGTTACGCTGGCGAAAATGGGAAAAAATGCCTGTTCGCCATCATCTCTTGGTTCCAAAATGGACAAATTCCCAAGTGCCACTGGGAAAAATCGAGGTCTATCACGCTAACGACACCTGATCGCCAGGGTCTTCCATTTGATGACCTAACTGTTGGGTTCGAGTGCTAACGAGGTGAACTAAAACTTTCACCGACGCTTCGTTCGAGACCCTTTTTAAGACTTACCTCAAGTAATCCGTGGCCGTAGACCCTCGAAATCAGGGGACCGAGTCAGTCCTGACCAATGGCCTCGGAATTTGTACGACACCAAGAACAGGTTTGCGTGCGAAGCACCAGTCTGACGAACGCCCTCTGCACAATTGGGAGTGCATCCATTCTCTCCTAACGCTTCTCTACGCCCTCCGCTAAGTGTGTATCACACGAATCTCCATGTTGCTAATGTGAATCCCCGTTGCCATCTATCCTATGGACGGCATCCATTCAGACTGGCCCCCACGAGCACATGATACCAACCTCTGCACCCGTCGACCCTGGGACGCCTCGTTTCTGGTGAAGAGCTGACACCTTCTTTAGCAAAATTGTACGAGGTTTTGCAAGATTGAGCCTCCTTCGTAATGTACTGTCAATTCGTCGAATAGAACGGTTCAGGTGCACTGGGAAATTTTTGCTTCAGTCATCACGAGTGACATTATAGCAGAGCGGCGAATGGAATGTATGTGGCAATATGTCTGGACGCCCACGCACTTGCTCCCAGTCTGCTATTCATCGGTCTGCACTCCAGACGGAATGTCGGCTAGCTCCTATACTACACTACTTTGCCAAAAAGTGACAAAAATTCCGGGACTATGTATACAAGGCCAGATCTTATTGATCCCTTGTTTCCCTATCACAAACCTATCAAATCTAGAAGCATGGACTCGCTACTTTTAGTCAAAAACCTTAATTTGCTATCTTCCTCGTGATGGTAGTTTCCTCATGTGTCCTGGTTACGGTACGATGCCCAAAGCCGTCCTGTGCGTAGTAATACCCCAGAGTGGTGCTATAGCACGCTGTTGGCTCTGCCACGCGTATGAGTGCATTGCACACGAAACACACGTTGTCCGTGCGTCCCCCAAACTGGAACGAAATCAGAGCATGTGAGACTTGCTGGGCACGCAACGGCACCCGTGGAGGCCCATGAGACTGGATATGATCTGCCAAGGGGACGCTCATAACTGAGGCGACAATCGCACGCTTTAATGGCTATCACTCAGAGGCACAAGACTGTAGTACGAGATAAAGCTTACATGATTGGGGAGAGCAATTGGTTCATGTTCCGCTCTCGAAGCTCGGAAGCGAAGGCCATGCACGAGGTCTTGTCGCCCAGGATGGCGGGTCCAGGGGGGGCCCTGCAATCGAGCCAACAATGGCAACTTTCTGATCCATCACCATCGGTACCGTAACTATAATGATGCCCGTTCACGTATTGAAATTGACCTCGACCGTCACGCGGTACACGGAGGTTTTGACCCTGGTTGTCTGCCTGAGGCCGCGGGATGTATTCCCATATGAGTAACATGGCGGATTCTTCCTTATCGACTAGTGGTAGATTTGGCGATATTGCCATTTTTTTCAAGAAACGGTTACCCATGTACCAAGTTGTGTATCATTGTTTGCCAGGACTGTGGCGCGGTCTGAAACCAGGCAAACTTTGATTCGCCGCTTGGCAAGTAGGATACTTGTAATGGCGGACACCGACGTGACACTACCAGCGCTGAACGGGGACACCGATCCTGCTATCGACGATGGGGAGGAAGCAGAGTCAAAGGTATTCCAGTTCCCTTCGTATCCCGAGCGTTCTCAATACCCTCACAGGAAATTCAGTTGATGAAGCAACGTGTAGAGGAGATGGAAAGGGAGGCAAAGAAGCTGCGTGAACTGCAAGCTGCAGCAGAGTCACAGAGTGCCGCTGGCGGTGCTGCAACAAATCAGGGTGTTCCAATGGAAACTGAAGAAGAAAGAGCCGTTGCGGACGGTCGAAGTGTTTTTGTTGGAAACGTGGGTTTGGTCATTTGGTGTCGTTTTCACTTCCTCCGTCATTCAAATGGCCGTCACCAGGTTGATTACGGCGCAACCCCAGAAGAGATTCAGGGACATTTCCAGGCTTGCGGAACTATCAATCGAGTGACTATCCTCTGCGACAAATTCACGGGTCACCCCAAAGGGTGTGTGACCTCTTTTTTGGGATTCATGGCCATTTGGCAAACAACCCCTGCTTTAGATTTGCTTATGTTGAATTCGCCGAGTCGGACTTCATAGATGCTGCTTTGGCAATGGACAATTCGTTGTTCCGCGGACGACTAATAAAAGTGAGTGTCACATATTATTTGGAATATGGAAAATATACAACAAACATGAACAGGTAACGGCCAAACGTACTAATGTTCCTGGCTTCAATCGCGGCCGAGGTCGGGGTGGATACAGGGGTGGATACCGAGGTGGATATCGGGGGGGCAGCTACGGATACAGCCCCTATCGTGCTCGCGGGAGGTGAGCTGTCGCCAACTATCATGTGGATTACTCTTACCCGGATGTTTTCAGAGGACGGGGACGTGGGTTCTAATTCAAAAACTGGACGAGGCGACCTGCCACGTTTAACCGTGCTATTGTTGCATCTCTGTGTTCCTGTGCCATCTCAATGACCGCACCGTCATGTCTGAGATTGTTTTTGTTATGTATCCCTTGCTTTGAATCTTAGAGCTGTACATAATGAACACATGTGACAACTTCTGTCTGAGAAGGATCGAGCGTTCTATCCAAGTTTGGTACTTGATCCCAACTGTCATCATGGCCCTGAGAGCATACAGGCCCCTTGCAAGGTTATTGTCCTCCAGCGCAGCTCCTGCCAGCTATCCATTTTCCAAAAGTGCCATCCTTCCTCCCCCGCTTCCAATTCACCCGGGCCAGCATGATGCTCTCCGGAAAGGCAAAGGTCTCATGACTTTTCTGCGTCAAGGTCTGCCAGAGGCCAAAAAACGGGAATGGCTGGCAACCTTGTTCTCTCGGAGGCATCCTGACCGACTTCTTCCCGGCTCTGTGCTCACTGTCACGACTGAGCACGCTCCTGGTGTTTTCTCCGGAGTGCTCATATCAGTCAGGAGACGAGGCCCGGACACATCGTTCGTTCTGCGCAACGTCGTCCAGCGGACCGGCGTCGAGATGCAATTCTTTGTCAACTCGCCACACTTGAAGGACATCAAGGTCAGACGGATGGCGGGTGAGCGCAGGGGCACCAAACAACGGAGAGCGAAGCTGTTCTTCCTTCGGGATGCGCCAGACAAGATGACGGACATTTCGTCGGGTGTGGGCAAGCCATGAGCGCGTACGTCTCGGAGGTCCTTGGCTGGTTTCGCGTATATACTCAGTGTTCTTACAGCTCTGCTACTGCTTGGGTCTGTGATAGTTGGTTCAAGTTACATTAGAGAAGTACATTTAGGATAGGTGCTGAAATGTACGGAATTGTGATTGGACACTGCCAAAAAAGGATCGGCAGCATGCCGGCCCTTGAAGTTATCCACCACAGCAAACGTCTGCCTCACCGTCGCAGTCATGCCTCGAAAAAACTACTCGCTTCGCAGTATCACGCTGTCCCCAAAGCGTTCGTCCTCACCTGGTCCACCATCACCCACGTTCTCAGAGACGACCCACGCCTCGGCCATCGACTTTGGTGTCAATGGCCCAGACAAGATCATTACTCGCGCAAACCTCAAACTAAGCTTGCAGTCTTACGATGAGGTATGTATGCAGTGCTTCTTCGCTACGCAGCACACAACCGGTATTCTTATTCACCGCTCTTAGCTTATGAGCTGCAGTGCGAATTACCGCGCAGCACTACTCCACATGTCCAAAGCCACCGCAGCGTTTGCAGATTCTTTGGAGAAATGCTCGGGGTGCGTTGAGGATCCCCGTTGTCAGAGGAGAGACAAACCTGAATATATGACAGTTTGAAAGGCCCATCGTACGAAGCAGGGACTCGGCTCCAAGCAGCTTCAGGACTACACCACCTCATTGGGAACCACTGGCACGTATTGGTTCGTCGTGCTCTTTGCGGCCTTGTGTCAGCACCTCCGACCTTGTCCTCAGGCAGAATCACTCGACAAAAGTTTTGAGAAACCCTTGCGTCAGCACTTGGACACCTACAAAACTATAGTACACGTACGCCGTCTTGTTCGGCCGTCCGAGAATCTCATTAATGTTCCACAGGAACGCTCTACTTCATATGAAAAAGCACTCCGGGAGAAGAGTGAAATTATCCGTCAGACAGAAACGACCAACATGAACAGGAAGCAGAGGAGTATGTTCCCTTCCGTAGCTCAAGAACTCCGCTGATGTCTTCCAGATCTCCAAAGTTTCCGAGAAGCACTGTCCGTTCTACAGCGACAGGTCGATGAACTTGATGACCTAAAGGCCCAGCATTATCGCGAAATTATGGAGCACGAGGAAGAGGTCTGGAATGTAGTGCAAGCAAAGGCACGTTCTTCAGCGCAAACTGCGTCTTCTTCTGACCCTTTCTCTCAGGTTTGCGTTGCGGTGCGCTCCACCATGGACATGTTTGATAGGTTTACTGCGAAAGCGTATGTATCATGCGCTATCAGATGCTGCAATGCCTTTGCATCTCATCACTCCATTCTGTCAGCTCCGACCCTATTTTGGAACCCATGCTCCAGTCCGTTCCAGATCCATTTGATTCGTACGGCCCACCCCAGGCGGAAGACCAAATATTCACCATTCTCCCCCCGCTCGCCGTCATTGCCAACGCACCATCTCCCTCTCCAAGTCCGCTAGCGAATACACCGCCCTCCAGTAGTTCACCACCTGAGATCTTGAATCACTCTTGGGCACCCACCGGCAACTTTTTTGCCAATTCATCCTCGGAATGGAATGATGTCTCATCAACTTCGTCTACCCCTCCACGGTCAGCATCACCCACCGCGACCATCAAGCGCCGCCAATCACATCCACCTGCGGCATGTCATCGTCCGCGCAAGTCAGATTCGAAACTCCGCAGCGTTCTGACAGTCATCGACGAATCCCATGTCGCACACGCGATCGAGAGTTCGCAAACGGGTAGATCAGAACCCAGACCAGCCTCGCCCTCCGATGTGAACGGCGGCGTTCTGCCACATTCAGAACCGGAAGAGTGGGGTGCTTTTGGGTATGGTGAAACCCCAAATACGGATTCGATCGGAGGGGATGAAACGCCACGTCATCCCACTGCATTGGTTGCCACTTTACATACCCCTCCGTATGACCATGATCAAACGATTGAGCCTGGCCTCGCTGGGGATACTCGGTCAGATCGCACGATACACTTGGATGCTGGTCTACATGAATTGGCTTGAGGTTATTTTGAACCAGATGGAGGGTTGTCCTCGTGATATGATATTATGACCACTAGTGCTAGGCTTTACACCAGGAAACGAAAAAAAATTGTAAACTTGTAATGTGTAACACGGCCACCAAGCCACATTTAATTATTGGAACACCTCCGACGGATCCGTACCTTTGTAAGCCCTCCGGGCATCGGTCACTCGTGATGCTCCAATGATCCAGTGCCACCCATTCTAGGCGTTCACTCAAATCACCAATGAAATTTGAGTCTGACCAGTCAACGTCTTGTCCTTATCTATATGTAGCTAGTTTCCCACCTGATCAACCATTTGAGACTTAAAACTGCCGAGCGTCTGCCCAAAGAGTTGTCAAATCGCTTCTATTTGTCAGTACGACAATTACAATGATGCCAAGGAACAAGCAAGGTTTCTACCTCGACTTTTCCGAGCGCTGTCAGAGTTCTTCCCGCTTGCTGGTGCCCTCCATGGTTCACTTGCGGATACCTTGGATACCGTACTGCGATAAGACGTCCTTGGTGATGGTCGCTGGACTTTTGAAGAGAGGATCAGTACCAGCACTGGTTTTTGGGAAGGCGATCACATCCCGGATCGACTGCGTTTTGCAAAGAATGGACATCAGCCGATCGAACCCTGAATGGAATGACACCATGTCAACATGCTCGATTCAATCGGTGGAGATGTCTACACTCACCGAGCGCGATTCCACCATGTGGGGGAGCGCCACACGTGAGAGCTTGCAAGAGGTGGTCGAAAGTGGCTTTTTCTGATTCATTAAGCTAATTTCGGGGTTGTCAGGTCGCACGAGAGGCAGTAACTAAGCAGCCACGCCTTACCTGGAGAATGTGAGAAAATACATACTCCTGCATGGCAGCATCGTGGACCCTAACTGAGCCTCCTCCAATCTCGGTACCATTCAGTACGAGATCGTAATGCTGCCCTCGAACCTGAAGCAGGGGTCAACTCAGGGACCAAGGCTTTTGCCGGTAGAACCACGCGCGAACCTGGTCGATGCGGCCATCATACATGGCCGTAATATCTTGCCACATGGGTGCAGTGAACGGATGGTGGGTGCTAGTCCATCGGCCACGCGCCAAAAAGTCCTTGTCTGGATCTGACCTAGTGAACAAGGGGAACTCAGTTACCCACAAAAACTGTGGATCAGGAGAAGGCACGTAATCCCCTGAAACTAAGATGGAGCAACCAAAAGACAATGGACATAACGTCAGACGCACCAAGGTTATGGGCTGATTCTGATAGTTGTGTGCGTATCCGACCTAACGGCGTGGATCCACCCTGTGCGCGTGAGAAGGGGAACACGTCGTTGGAAGCCCCGCGTACCTTGGGAACTACATGACGCCTTGATACATATAGAGTGTCACCCACGCTGATTCTAAGCACGTTGTTCAGGCTGGTGTGGTGCTCAGGGCCAACTGCGGGTGAGATGAAGTTGTGATCGCACAACCAGGTACGTAAATTGCTATTGGTCAGCGCGATGCGGGTCTGGCAGCGGGTGAACGATGAAGATTGGGTAGTCTCGTCTCGGGACGTACTACAGTGGGCTCGTTGGTTAGCTGATACTGTTCATTTGCGCGGACAAAGGGCAGGTTCTTCGAACGTCGGACGACCAGTGTCTCGAGAATTTCTCCGAGATTGGCAAGTGATGCCTGATGATGGGAAGGAAGGAATGGAGTGATATTTTCAATCTTAAATTGAACGTGTTAAGTGCGGCGGTGAAGAGAGACAAGGGTGGTAGCACCTCCATGGCAAAGCGAGTGTCAGGTTTATCTGATCCATACTGGGGGTGATGAATATGATGACAAGTACAGAGACTGAATCGAGCACACTTACACGTGCCATCGCTTCGCCATAAGTTATAACGTTGAACGAACTCGGGAGGCGAATACCCTCGACCTCGTGCCATATGCTTCCAATGAGTGACTCGATTACGGCGCGGACCTCGTGACCGCCTATTCGCCAAGCGTCGTTGTGGGAGTTAGGAGGTGGACCCCAGGAAACGTAGGCCATTTCGAGATCGATCTGGGTAAATTCGGGTTGTCTGTCCTTGCGGCCGTCCTCGTCGCGGAAACACTTGGCGAATTGGTAATATTTATCCACCGCGCCAGAGCAAATGAGAAGTTGTTTCGGTTGTTGAGGGGACTGTGGGAGTGCGTAGAAAAGGGGGGTATCATCTGGGGTACCTTGTGAGGGAGATCTGCCGACCCTGCTTGGGACAAGGAACTCTCTAGCGCCCTCGGGTGACGATTTTAGCAAGAGAGGGGTTTCGACTTCGAGAAAACCTAGACCGACCGTCGAGCTGAATCGATTTAATGGAGTGATGGCCACACGCACCCTCGGCATGGAGAGACTCTCGGACGAGCCGAGCGACATTGCTTCGCTGTCTGATGTTATTTGCCAACGCAGTCCTGCGAAGATCAAGATGCCGGAAGCGAGCCCTAAGCTCGTCATTGACCTGTTTTGGGAGGACGATGAGTACGGAGTGGCATGTGTGGGAAAACACGGACAAGGGTCTGATCGTCGGAAGGGTAAAAGGGCAACACGGGGGAGGCAGGGTTGAGGACGGTGAATGAGTCGACTTGAACCTCGACGTCACCGGTGCTAGACTTGGGACGTGTGAGGATGGGGAAGGGAGGCGGGAGGGAGGTGTACCGACCGGACGACGGTCCTTCTCGGGACGCTCGGATACGCGGCCTTGGATCAACACGGATGATTCGACAGGGACATGTGACAAGGATGCGAGTTGTGCATGCTTGTTCCGGCGGACGACGAGCTGTGTTGTCCCAGAAGAGTCTTTGATGGGGAAGAATGAGAGCGCGTTGGATATTTTTCTTGATTTGGGTTGATCATCAGCTGGCGCGTGGGGAGACGATAAGAAACATACCGCTCGGGGAGGAGCCAGCCGGCGAGGACGACGGGGGTGCCTGCGTGTGCTGCGGTGAGCTCGCCACAGGAATGTGTGCGAATTGGGGGTGGAGCTGGTGGGAATGAGGGGGAGATTAGGAGGCGGAGGCGATACATACCGTTGCGAGAAAAGGACCTTTGTAGGACCCGTCGTAGGAGGGACATGGACGTTGCCAGCAAGGGCTGTTACGTCACTACGCGCCCGCGTTATAAAGACACCCGGGCGATGCAGGCCAGCAGACATGTCCTTGCACGCCCTGCCAGTCGAGCTCCTCCTCGCCATCGCCGACCTCCTCCCCCAGCACTCCCTCCCCGCCCTCGCCCGCGCCTCCTCCCTCCTCTGCCCCGTCGCACAGCGCCTCCTCTATCGCCATGTCTCCGCATCCCCCTCGTCCCGCAGCCTCGCCCTCGTCCCCCTCCTCGCCCGAAAACCCCACATCGCCCGCCACGTCCGGTCCTTTTACATCGCGCTAGACTCCGTCTCCGCCGTCTTCTCCCGCTTCTACGGCACCCTCGCCATGGCCCTGCATAACATGTCCGAGCTGCACTCGCTCCACCTCCTCGTCGACGCCTCCGTCAGCTGGGTCTTGCGCGACGCCTGTGCACGCGCACCCTATTCCAACCTCGTCCACCTCACGTGCACCTTTTCTTTGGACGACAACGTCGTCCGCTTCCTCCAAAAGACGCCGTCACTCTTGGAACTGGAGGTGGATTCCGTTCCCGCCGTGGTGGCGCACAGCTCGCCCATCCCTGACCTTCCGGTGACATCGATTCCACACTTGGAGCAATTCATTGGCTCTTCACGCGCCGCGGCACTGATCATACCTGGCCGGCCAGTAAGGAGCATCCATCTCAACGCCTCCACCCTTGCAGAGGAGGACGTTGCCCTACTCGCCCGCTCGACCGTCCCCGTGCTCGTGTTGGGTGCAGTCACCAATTCGTCGCCGGTCTCCTTCCTGCAGCTCCTCCACCGCCATCTGCCCCACCTTGCATATCTGCGCGTCATGTCCACGCAGAATCTCTTCCAACCACCCTCACCCGTAAGTCTGCACGCACGGCGCGTTTCCGAAACTGACCGCTCGTGTAGGAGTTCTACGAGCAGGTCGCCAACGTACTCGCGTCGTTTTCGGAACTGAACGCGTTTGAGCTATCTGGGATGCACTGGGGCTCGCAACGAAAACGCGACGATGAATCCAAGCGCGTTTGGCAGTCATCCCCCCTGAGTGGACCTCATTCGACTGATGGATTGTTGTTTGGGACGGACATTTTGCTTGCATATTGAACATTGTGTGTGTAAACCCATGGATGATAGCAATACCCCTAGCCCGCAACCCCTAAGCCAATTCCTCTATTGCCCGATGAACGAAAGAAGCAGCGTCATAACAAACCAGCGAGCCTTGGTCGAGCTCGGCGAGGCTGGCATTTCTGCCACCGATGAAGCGTGCCGCGACCCCGACGTACTTGTTGTCACTGTGTGCGACCTCGAACTTGCGAAACTGCCAACCTCTGGCAGGCTCGCCATCGATGGTGACACTTTCTTGGACGACGTCGTACTGTATCCGGCGAAAGTCGAAACCGAGACCGATGCCGAGGGCTTTTGTGTAGGCCTCCTTGAGGGTCCATACCCAGTAGAAGCGGCGGATTGCTTCCGGTTCTGGAACGTCTGCGAGCAGAGTGGCCAGCTCGAGCGGGGTGAGCTGGTGCGGAGATGAGCCGAGACCGCGAACGGACGGGGGGACGTACCTGGCTGGAGACCGAGTCTACGAATTCGCGAAAGGTGATTCGGGGCGGGACCTTGAGCTGCATGACGTCGACGCCGATGTTGTAGGCGGGGGGCCCGAGATCGCCCGTGGCAAAGGCCATGGCGATGACGCCCTCGTCGTGGGTGACGTTGAACCCGAGCGGGGGATCGAGGCCGGGGGTGATCTGTTGGGAGTGAGGGGCGGATGCTGGCGGGAAGGGGAGACTGACGATGTAGGGTTTGCCTGTGTCGGTGGCAGCAAAGGCGATCACGTCGCGTGGGACGCCTCGTTTACGGAGGAGCACGCGGGGGAGGAGGGAGCCGATGAGGGAGCCTGTGGAGGGGTGAGCGCGTGAAGTGGAGTGGGAGGGGCAGGGCTGACGGCAGGCATCCTCGCGGCGGAGGAAGCGGGATATCTTTGAGCGGGCGGGGGGATCGAGGAGGGGGAGCGCGGCGTGGTAGAGCTGTCAAGGAGTGAGCGACGACAAGCGGGCACTCGCGGACGGCGCACGGTGTCGGGAAACTCGGGCTTGTCGTAGACGACCGTCCAGACTTGCATCGTCGTAGCGAACCAACTCCGATGCCACTCTTTGTCTCCATCGGCCAATTCATCATCGACCACTTTGACGCCCACTCCACCCACATCGGCGGCGGAGGCACATATGCCACCATCGGCGCACGCATCTGGTCCGTCCTTGCCTCCCCGCCTGCGCACTCCTCACCCCCCCCAGGCTGCCCCCATCCAGCGTCGGCATGATCGTCGACAGGGGCAACGACTTTCCCCACCACATCCACCAGGCCCTCCTCTCGTACGGCAGCGACACCTGGCTCTTCCGTGACCACCCCGATCGCGTCACCACGCGTGCACTCAACTCCTACCAAGGCGACACCAAAAGGTGCTTCCCGCCCGCCACGTTCTCGGTCCCTAACCGCGTGTCTCCAGCTTCGACTACCTCACCCCGCGTCTCAGGGTGTTCCCGCGGGATTTGCGAGATACCCGTCTCGCTCGCCCCGCAACCCTGCATTTCATTTGCTCTCCGGCCCGTGCCCTCCAAGTAATCTCCGAGGTCGACTGGAATCCCATCATCATTTACGAACCCATTCCCGTCCGTCTCCCCTCTTCTCCCAGCCCCACGTAACCCTTCCTTTCAGGATAGATGCGTTCCCGAGGAGTTGCCCTCCCTCATATCGGCCATCCCTTCCATCCATGTCCTAAGGTATCCATATTGCACCTCTCCGTCATCCGTAGCTCACGTCCACAGCCCAAACGCAGAAGAAGCCTTTGCTCTCCTCTCTTTCTCCTCTCCTGTTACCCGCGACGCCGTTCAATCTGCGGCACTCCGCTTCCTTGAGTTTGGTGTGGGTCCATCTGGAAATGGCTGTGTCATCATCCGAAGTGCTGCCCTTGGTGCCTGTGTCGCAACCCGCGAAAAGGGGTGCAGATGGGTCGATGCCTTTTGGACACCTCACGATGCCTCCCACATCGTAGACGTCACCGGTCAGTGTGTCCACCGCATTCCCACTCCATCCCGTCCCTGAAAAGACACTCGTCAAGGTGCCGGAAATAGCTTTCTAGGCGGCCTCGCTGCTGGACTGGTATTGGAAAACGGTGACGTGTACCAAGGTACATCCTTCTCTGCCACCATCGGCCCTGCATCTCAACGTGTACTGCAGCTGCATTTTACGCATCCGTATCGGCCTCGTTTACCATCGAGCAACACGGGTTGCCATCCTTGTCCGTCAATTCGGAGAGTGGAGTGGAAGAATGGAACGAGGATTCTAGTAAACGAAGACTCGAAGCATTACGCCAACGCCAGAGTGCTCAACAGGGATGACGTTGCAAACGTGTACAATACCCATACCCCTTTCCGTCCATCCTCATCTTATGGTTGCTGCTGGGGCTGTGCAAACTTGGCCCGGCTCAGCGCGAACAGCTCCTCTTGTTTCGCTTGAAGCTCCTCCGGTGTCATCCCAGAGTCCTTGATCTTGTCTGCTTTTTTCTCTCGATCCTGTACGCGTAATGAGTACACTCCTGACACGATGCACCACACGCACCTTTTGTTGCTGCTTGTGATCTTTCAGAACGTCTTCTACCTCTGACGTAAATGAATCAAATCCGAGGCGCTAACCAACCAGTCGGATGGCGAATTCACTCTAAATAACCACACGACGCACCTTTAATGCACCAATAATATGCTCCGGTGCTATCGTCTTTTTAGACTCTTGTTCACATATCTCGTTTGCTTCCGACGAAATCAGATGAATGAACTCTGGTGCAGACACTTGAGTCCTGCAGAGACACCCAGCTGTCACGGTGCATGTTCACCTACACAGCACTCGATCACCAGATCCCGAGTTTCTTTTGCACATGTAACCTCGTTGGGGAGCAATTCTAGAGCGCAGAAGCTTGAATACCGCGTCCCGGCATCGGCCTTGTGACTGCCGCACTCACCACTGATCATTTTTGCGACCGTTGCCTTTGGCAGCGACAAATCGTCGTCTGTAGATCCCGACCCTACGTGCCCCTCTCGGTCAGACATGTTTGTACGACGGAGATGCGCTGAACAAGTGTTGCAAAAGTGCGGGGATGGCTGTCTATGCTCAGCTTCCCGTTTGGGTGATTTCAAAGTCCGAATCAGCCTCGAGCACAGACACCACAATGTCGCCGGTATGCGTTCACTGAGTGCTCTCGTTCTCTCCATGCTCACCCGCACACAAGGTCAACCCAGTCAACCCCAAACCGTTCATGCAGGAGCTCACCGGCAAGCCTGTGTTTGTCAAGCTAAAATGGGGTCTGGAATACAAGGGTTTCCTCGTCAGCACAGATGGCTACATGAATCTCCAGGTGCGTTCTGAATGACGTGCGGCGACACTATCCGATGCGATCCCTATCAGTTGGCAAACACCGAGGAATTTCAAGATGGCAATTCTACGGGTACCCTGGGTGAAGTCTTCATTCGGTATGTAGCACATCACGCGTCGCGATCGCGAACTGCTCCGACTGACGACCGCACGCAGCTGTAATAACGTGCTCTATATCATAAGTATCCTTGTTCTCCATTTTCGCTCGCGACTAAATCGTGTCGTGTCTCCACAGAGAGGCCCCTTCAGAATGATCGCGCGTTTGTATGTCAAAACCTGTTACTGTGCAAAACGCCTCAGTTTGTAGCTTGACCCATTTGTGACGCGATAATGTAGACGCCGATATCGATCGGTTGGATCGTCAACACTGCTTGTCAAAGATTGTTGTGCGTGGCGAGCGAGTCGCGCGTATGACCGAGATCGTAGTGTAGATGACTCGATTTATGTCGACCTGTGGCTCTGTGGCTGTGCATTACCGAGACTCAAATTCTGCGCTCATCCTCACCTATACCCAAACGATGGCAAAATCACTCCGTTCTAAATCAAAGCGTTCATTCCGCTCCAAGAAGCGCGAGTCTGGTAAATATGCTGTGGCCGATGCCGCACGTCTTGACAGACTCAACGCCAAACTCGCCGCCGTCAAGGAGAAGGATCGCCCTCTCGTGGCACCACTCGACACCGCAGAGGAATTAGTTGCAGAGGATCAGCCTCAAGGTTCGTACGATTCAGAGGCCTTGTTTGCATGCTTGGGTCTCTTGCACCCCCGGTGCGTGACGCCGCAGAACCTAGCACGGTTTGGGTTCACAGGAGAGGACGATGGACTAGAGCTGATCGAATAATGGATGGCGACGAGTGGACGATCATTGATGTGTACACGTTTTTAGGTGCTGTATCGAATGTGGTCAAAGATGCAGGTGTGTCGAGTTTAAATCTGGACCCTTTTTCATACGCGTCGTTGTTCATTGGTCTGGTAAATTTCAGAGGGGATGTCTGTTGACGGGCCAGGCCGATCGGATGAGAGTCCATTATCCGTTTCAACGCATGGTCCACGCGGCTCACGGCGGGAGGAGTGGCGAAAGTCAAAAGGAATGGACCCCATTCCGAAGCGCCATGGCATGAATCGGCAAGGAGGTCTAGCAGCACGAAGGAAAGCTGGGAGACCGTCACGCAGGAGATGAAAACGTTTCGCTCCGTGGGGTCTTTTCTGCTCCGTTTTTATTCAGTTTTCAAGCATCTATACCATTAGATGTGGGTGTAACGACCAAGGTTGATCTCCTACTACTTCACATAAAGTCAAAAAAGTTCTGTATACTGCAATTCCAAAAGTTGGTCAAGGTTTTATCAGAGTAGCAAGGCCATATTCATTGAGAACGGGATAGCATGGTTAGCAAACATCTTTTCATCTAGACAACAGACAGGAAGGAATCATGCTTGGGCGGCGCAGGTTCATCTTTTGTCGTCTTTTTGATAACCGACTCTACCGAATTGACAGTACTGTCCTGGATCCATTCGACACAGGTCGGTAACTTGGGAGCGTTGGGATCCGTAGAAGAAGTGGTTCTGCAAGTCATGGTTTATTTCATCAGTCAAAGGGAGGGCATCTACAAACTCACCCGAGCTCGTCCAAGGAAAAGGCATTCGTCCTCCGATGGGTCTGTGGATGCGATGCTTTCCCTGCTCAACAGTCAGCGAGCTGTGCGTGATACCCGGGGAAACAACTCCACTGTAACGACTGGCAATGGTGCTAATGATGTTCAACGTTGGCATCTGATAGTGGTCGGAACGATCCGCATATTCCTTGAGACGGATGACGGCACGGCATGCCGCGACTGCTCTGCCAAAGGATGAGACTTGTTCCGAAGCAGTACACGAATGGTCTCACGAGGTAGTAGCCGCGGGGACCTGGAACAATTATGTCGACTGGCTTGTGCTTAATGGCAAAAGTGTACTCACCGTTGCAATACTTTTGGACACATATGTCGTCAGGATAGATCGAGAAGGGAGAGCTGACCACGTACACGTTCATTTCGTCTACAAGTACTTCAGGTGTTTACGTCGGATAAAAGTAGGGGGGAGCTCACCATTTAAATTCAAAAGATTGAGTACCTGAATCAACCATCAACTCGTCGTCGTTGTGACTGGCATCAAACGACTCACTGCAGGTATAGTATTACACATCGATGTGACCAGGAAGTATATCAGCCCGTCGCGAAACAAGAGACCGGAAAGTCCTTCGTTCGGTCGAGAATACCTTCCAAGGACTATAGTTGTGAATATAAGAATGACAAAGTCAAATGCCATAGCTACTCCCAGCCCGAAAAAAGAATCAGTTAAATCAAGAAAATTATTTCGCGAGGAAGGAGGATAAACCCACTGTAAAAGTAGTTGAGATTAAGCAGAAGGTGGTTCGTATTATTCACGATACACGAGTTGGTGGAATCATCCCAGACAGCTTGGACAATGTTCATGCCACGGATCAGGATGCCCCACTGTCCGAGAGAAAGGATACCGATGGTGATGGTCACCCGTCTCTCCCATTCCCAGAGAGCAATGCTATGGAAGATCAGCAACGCATGACCAACGATCGATGGAGGCGACGTACGTCCTGATCATCAAGGACGTCGAAGCACTGGCAATCGTAGTGTTGCCAGCAACCTACATTCACCCGCGATGAGTTTGTTATCATGCAGTAGAAGTGAGCACTTGCCGATATGAATGTATACAAAGCCTGGATTTAATCAGACACTTTGCTTCTGAGCTGAGGTCTTCACTCACACCACAGTTCACCTGCAATGTTTAGCGGGTTAATTGGAGGCAGAAGGGAGCTAGAACCAAGTTACCTTCGCCGAGACATTCAACGAAACCACCCTGACAGAGAATACACCAGTCGCGCATTTAACTGAGTGGATGTGTGATTCAAACTTACAATCCAGTGAGCGCCCACAGCATTCCATATCGACAAAGGAAGAACGGAACTGTACGGTCAATAAGGGCAAAATCCAAGACTTTCTGACCATGATCAATAACGCACTCTAAGAAGAGAGGTCAGCAGTGGAATCTATTTTCCGCAAACCACGTACAAGTGGCCAGCCAACTTTGCGTTTGCCTTTCATGAGGGAGATCTCAAAGTAGAACGAGATCATGAGTTCCCACATATACAGCCCAAAAAACACGTGAACCACGTTGTTGAAGTCGACTGTTTATTCCCAGTTGCATTAGAGGGGAACAAAATCGGCGAATAACAAAGATACGTACGTGCCTCCGTGACCATGACACGGGGATTTTTCCAGTCAACCATAGGAATGAAACGAAGCGCGGATACAAATCAAAGAAGGGATTTCAACAATAATACAAAGCCAGGTTGGGGTGACAAGAAATGTGGGAGGATGCCTTGTTGTGATTCTTCAAAGAGTGCAGCATTTATACACTTCAAAGCAACCAGGGACTCGTATCGACACGATCCTTTGCGATCTGCATAGATCCCCGAGAGTGGCTTACCGATTTCTTACGTACCATCGTTAGTGAGTTTCGTTGCGTAGGGAAGTATCCTTCCACGCCGGTCAGTGTATCTACTCAAAATTTGGAGGACCAGCGCTGTTAAACCAAAGACTAGCAACAACCATAAAAGAGACTTGGAAGCTTCTCCACCTACCACAAAGACCTTCGTGAAAGTTTCGACTGCCCTAAAAACACGGAGCGCAGATCTCTCGATCGACCTAACGGAAGCAAATATGACTTCAAATTAGTCCACATGGTACAGGTGCCGAAGTGGCAGCTCCGCCGGTCGCAGATTTTCAATCTGGTAGCTGACAGCTGGGCCTTGTTGTGCTCTTGGACACCTTACCATTGCAACTGAAGCGGATAGTCTTGGGTCACCGTTTACGCGGTTACGCCACCCAAATTCAAGCTCAACAATGGGGCATATTTCATAGTCAGCAAGTCAGACAAAGAGCTGAGCTTCAACTACACCAGACTAGAATGTTTCCGTCCGCTCCAGCGCTAATGAGCCAGGGCTGCTTGCTGGCCCATTTGACCTGCAAGACTCCGAGCCCGTCGTTGACATCGTGACCCCGGAGGATTTTCAAAGGCACGATCAAAGGATCTGTCATAAGGTCGCTGTAAACCCGTCCGTGGAAGATCTGGATCGTCCCATCGTCCGAAGAGGACGCGAAAAGAGGATAACTCGGGTGAAAGTGCAAAGATCGGATGGCCCGCGTATGGTACCTGCAGGAACTCGAAATTAGTGCCCCGTAAATATCACTACAAGGGAAGATCTACCGCAGTATTTTGTACGGCTTGTCATTAAGCTCCAGATCGAACCAACATAGTTTCTTGTCGTAACCGCCTACGATGACATGGTCCCCTGAAGGGTGAATGTCCATAGAAGAAATCCATTTAATTCCCGGCATCAGCGTCTTGATTAACTTTTGCTCGGCAAGATTGTACACCCGGACATAGCGCTGGGTCTACGTGAATAAAAAATGAGGCGAGATGTCCACGAACTTGTCCTTTTGCTTACCGCAACGAAGAAATGCGGTTTGATTGGATGGAACAATACTAGCTGCACGATGCCTTTGATTTTCTTGAACGGAGCCTGGGAATGTCTGCGAGACATCTGGTGAATCCAAACACTACCCTGGCTTTCCCTGTTTGCTAACAGGAAGAAAAAAATATTTAGGAACGCCACCGGTACGAAGAGTTACACGTACAAACGGTGGCGAGGTAATCGCCTTTTCGATGCCATGCAATTTGTTTGGTCAACCCAGATGCAGCAGGCAACAAGATCGTCAGAACCACGCCATCCTCTTGTCCTGGAGAAGACGACCATTTGACGGGTGATTGTGTAGCCGGAGGGAGCGTCGCAGGAGCAAGGGTAGATTGAGTGGAGTGCAGTATAACAGAAGGTAGATTGGGCGGAATGATGAAATATAGCTTATCTTCCCTGGAAATCAAAGGTTCATTTGTCAACCGTTGTTGACTTGGAATCACGACGTACGTGCCAACGACGAAATAGCTGGTGTCTGTCCGTGGACACCATTCCGCTGCCCCAATCTTGGCATCGAAGTTCCACTTCCTGACCTCGCGCCCGACATTTACCTCCCATAGGCTTACATTCCCGTTGTCATCACCACTGACCACCCAAGCACCATCGGGACTGGTGGAAACACATCGAACTCTTGCGTTCGTGTGCGTGAACCTGAGAGAGCAATAGTTTGGAAATGGTCGCAAGCTGCTGGAACTTGGGAGTTTTGGAATTAGACTGTTGGGATCAATGTTGAGTCGAGTCCGTTGTATTCGCGGCGCGAGGTATAGGTCGAGCTGGCGATTGAAACGTTGCTTGATAAACTGGTCATACGCTGCTACAAGTCGCAGGGACGAGTATTTTTCGGGAAGGTAATCGCGCTCGCGATCTTCGGGGTCAGTGGTTTCCCATTCTTTTCGTTCTGCGTCTGTGGGAAGATACTCTTCAGGAGGGTTATAGGATTCAGCATGCGTAGGAAGAGCAGGTTTAGGAGCAGGAAGAGGAGGCGACTGATTAGATGGCGGCTCATTCCAGATAGCATAGAACTGAGGCTTGTCGCCAGCAGTCTTGGGTTTCGAGCCAACGATACGGCCTTGCCGTATGGCACGAACAATTTTCATGATCTACTGGGTGATGAATTGCGAGCGCCATTCACAAGGCAATCCAAATACCTTTTGTTTCTCCCATTTGCTAGGAAGCCAGCGACGTTTGGGTTCGGGTGCCGCGGAAAGAGGCATAACCTCCTCTTTGCCTTTCCCGGTAAACCACTCCACTGTGGGCTCGTACAGATCGTAGCCAGCATCGGGATTTTCGCCTGCTTGTAGCCTGCGGATGATATCTAACTCCTCAGGCGAGAGTGGCTTGTTCATCTGAGTGTTTTTATCCCAAGCAGAGGTCCTGTTTAAGTATGAACGGGAAGTACTCCAGGAGAGTGAAGCGCAACAAACCAGGAGGTCGGATCTTCTACAGTCTCTAGGAATCTGTCTAACTCGTCTCCCTTGGCCGGACGGAGCATACGCTTCCCATTGATGTCATAGCCAATGTGGGGGAGATCATCATACCAGTGGGATGGAATGTTCCCAACACGATTTGGGTCCTAAGTACGCGATACACGTTAATGGGACACTCGAGGGACACTGGAAACGGCACACGTACATCCTCGGTGGACGAATCCGAGTCGTACTCTGGTTCAATCTCTGGGTATACACGTTTCGGGTGACCGGTGATTTCAGAGATAATATCCTTTGACTCAGGGAACATGTGCATGTCCGAGCTCGAGTCTGATTCTGAGTCTGAGGGTGAGCTCCCTTCGTCATTCTCACCTTCGTCCTCCTCTTCATCCTCGTCACTTTCATCGTCCGACCTGCTATCGCTTTCCGCGTCAATCTCTGGAAACTCGTTGACTTCCTCGTCCGATTCTTCGTTCTCTTCCTCCTCTCCCTCGCGCTTTTCCTCGTCACTGAGCATCTCTAACCTGACGGCCTTGGCAAACGCGCTTTTCTGGTCTTCATCTTGTTCAATTTCTTTCCTCTTCTTCGGGCCCACTCGTGCCATTCCTCCGCTGTTTCCGTAGGCACCGAAGATGGGTCGTCGTGGCGGGAGATCCCAATTAACCACAACTTGCAGTCGATTTAATGAACGAAATTGAAAAAGTCGATCTACACAGTTGTGTTATGTAAGCACCCCTGAAGATATGACCGGGTCCTGACAGCCTTGCGAACTATACGACTTTATAACAGAACATTGGATAATGTTGCACAAGGCGACTGAGACATTTCACGGCTTCTCCAAAGAACCAGGAAGTTAACTGAGATTATCACTCTAAGTCTCTACGACTGCGACGGGATTAGTCACGTGTTCAACTATGATATGGAAAGAACTTTTGGAACGACACTTTTCGCGTTCATAGCCATCACGATGGTCAACTATGGAGGAGGTACGCAAGGGACAAACCACACGCCGAGCACGATACTAATGACATTGCACAGACGAAGTCTCTGCACTTGTGGTCGACATGGGCTCATCGTCCGTTCGAGCGGGCTATGCGGGAGACGATACACCAAAAGCAATCATATCCTCTTATTACGGGTACACACCCACCGCGGGTGACAACGACGTTCAAATGGGCGATACGACGGGAGACGCCAATCCAGAGGCACCGAAACCCAGAAGCGACTCAAAGCTTTATCTTGGCCAACATGGTCCCTCGATATGGAGACCCGGTATGGAGATCGGCCACCCGTTCCGGGACGGACTTGGTCAGTAACATTGCGCATGAAGTAAACATGGAGGCTAAAATTCAATGATCTCCCAGTATCCGACTTCAACCCGATCCCTGCCCTGATATCGCATGCCCTGGTGGACGTGATGCGCACTAATCCATCCGAACACCCCATTCTTGTCACTGAACCCGCATGGAACACGCCTGCTAATCGGGAACGAATGGCCGAGATCATGTTTGAAGAATTCCAAGTCCCTGCCTTTTATATCGCGAACACAGGTGTGCTGAATGCGTGAGGCATTGACCTTTCCGCCCTGTCTCGATATTGAAGTTACCCGTCAGATTTGCTGCAGGAAAAGGATCCGCCCTGGTCGTTGACGTTGGTCATTCTATGGCAAGCATCACTCCCGTTGTCGACGGTTTTGTTCTCAGAAAAGGTAGGCGTTTGTCCATCTTTGGGGGTTTGTGGTGTTCACTGGTTCAGGTCTTGTTTATTCTACACTTCCAAAGCTTGTGCATGCACATGCAAAGCACATTCTTGCTAATCCAACCCCGGTTCGAAGGGGCATTGAGCTATACCCTCATCAGCTCATCGCTTCAAAAATTGTACGAGAGTCCCGTCTTCGTGCCCTCCCGATGCTGAATCATACCGTAGCCCGTAGAGCCGGGGGCTCCTCCGCAGTTTACGCTACGCGAGGATAGGGTCGCCGGAACCACAGAAAGCTGGAAGTCATGGTATGAAAGCCGTGAGGTGGACGAATGGATTCAAAGCGTAGCTGGGGTCTTTGACCAAGGATGGAATGAGCAGTAAGCCAGAAGGGTCGACACCTTTTACATCATTAATCCAGCTGTCATCAGAGCCGCCGCTTCTCGCCCGCCTCGTCAATACGAGTTTCCAACAGGGTACAACATGTACTTTGGCGCGGAACGCTTTCAAGTAGGGGAACAATTTTTCTATCATTCCCCACAACTCGTGGTAGGCCTTGATCAAGTGATCGATTCCAACGTCATGCTGAATCAGGGACACAGGCTCAAAATCCAAATCTTCCCAAACACATCCCGGCATTGCTGTCAGAGTCTCTGCGTAATTGCGACCCAGACTTGCGTCAAGTCCTCATGGGAAACGTCGTCCTCACCGGGGGAGGGAGCTTATTTGCCGGTTTCGCGAATCGACTTGAAACAGAGCTTTCTCGTAATTTCCCTCATGTCAGTGTGATCTGCCACGAGATATGAAGTTGACTGAATCTAATACGTACAGGTGAAAATACATGCTCCTGGAAATCCCATCGAAAGGCGGTATGGTGGATGGTTGGGGGGCAGCATCCTAGCGAGCTTGGGCACTTTCCATCAGTTGTGGATAAGCAGAGAAGAATGGCAGGTTTGTTCGTTTCCCCTTCAAGCGCTGCCGTCCCTCTCACCAGATCTTCTTAGGAACATGGCAAGGGGATTGTCGGTCAACGGTGTAAATAACGTGGTAGTGGGATCGAATGAAACTTGTTTTAACGTGGTCCAAACCAATTCCCCACGCGACTGGACGTGGGGGAAGACGTACGTACATACATGACTTGTGTTTTCGCGCTTATCCACAAGACGTTTCGATACCGATTGTGTGGAACAATGCAGTTGGATAAGTAGACATACGACACAAGTCAATTCATGCGAGGCAGGTTGTAAACTCAACAAGGTCAACTCCCAAGCCAACCCACACCTCCCACCCAAGGGCCCTCGCTGAAATAAAATAACCAAAGAGAGAAAGACGTTGATGCAATTGTATGGGGGAAAAAGACAGCAACGTAATGGCAAGCACAACGCTGACGAACTACTTTAAACAACAATTTGGAGCTGGGAACATAAACAAATAGACAGGCCATATTTGCAAAAGAGGGGAAGCTGTAAAGGTAACAGGTGCTAGCACCAGGTTATGGGTCCATATCACCAATTGATGCCCGACAAGGTCAGGATAGTGCAACAGTACAGAGCGCAGACGCCGGATAAACGGAAAATGAGTGGAAGGAATTGGATCAAGAATACCGATTTGTCAAAGATATTCTTGTGACGCAGGAAAAGGATTCCGTTTAGTACACCTCGATCGACACTCGGCGCTCGCGTGCGTCCATGAGAACACCCAGTCCGCCGATGGCCTTGCGCCTGATCCTCGTCGCAAAGTTCTTTGGTCCGAGCTCGTCAGCACCGGATGGTGGACCCCGAGGTTGCCTGAGGGGGTGACTGACAAGCCTTTGAGGAAGAGACACGGCAGGCGTGTGGACAACGTATGGGACGGAACGACCCATACCGAGGCCATCGTACAGCTTCTTCGTCGCCTCCTCTCGCGGAGAGAGAGGGCTGCCGTCGAGCGAGGACATAGACTGCGGTGTGGCTGGGTTCGACTGAGAGGTCGAGCTGGCAGACGACATGGCATCCTCATGCTCGCTGCCTGAATCAATAGCAACGATGGGAACATTGGATGGAGCCATGGAGGTGAAGCTGAGCGGGCGAGGGCGAAGTTTGTTGGCCGGTGTCAGAGGAGGGGTGTGACGCTCGCCAGGAGGAGGCGTGATTTTGACACTAGGAGATACGGTAGAGGCAGCGCGCAGGCCGTTGAGGACAGAATGGGTGGTATTTCCTCGCCTCCAGGAGGTAGCAGCATCGGATCTGGAGGGAGTGTTATCTTTGGCAGCCTGGTGGGGTGGGGAGCCAGCGCGGGCCAGGCCACCACCGAGTACAGTGGTCTGCTTGGGGGGCGAAGAGCTCTGAGGGCCAGTATCAGGAAAAGAAGGGAAAGCGATAGTGCTGTGAGGTAAACGAGCACCAAATCGACCTCCGAGGGCGGCAGTCATGGGAACACGGTCATCTGGCTGAGGGATGGCGGGAACGCCCAACTGAGCCTTGAGAAGCTCTACTTGGCTAGGACGCCGGGGTGGTGGGGTGTTTGAGTGAATGTCAAACGAGGTATTGTTGGGACCGGCGGAGGCAGGTACGAATCCAACGGGAGCACGTCTAGCCTGCTGACGGAGAGCCTCTGCGAGGACGGCAGCCTGAACCTGCTGGTTGCACTGAGCTTGGGCGTTCTGAGGAAGGGTCAATGTGTGAGGTAAATGGACTGTGGGGGCGGACGAACCTGGAGACGCAAGATTTCGAGTTGCATCAACTGCATTTGCTGATATGCGTCGTGAAGCTGGGCATCAGCGGATGGTGCCTGCTGCTGTGGGGTATGAAGATGAGCGGGGCTGAAGGGGGCACTGTTGGGGTTCAAGGGCCTGTGTGGAGCGACCTGCTGGTGTACGAATGTGTTGTTTGTGGGATCGATGGGCGCAGCGAAGGAATGGGAAGCGTGACCAGAAATGTGGTTGATGTACAAGTTGTTTGGGAGGAGGTCGGAGAGCTGATCCAAGTTGTCCTCCTCTGGGAAGACGGGGGAGTTGATGGCGGAAGAAGCGAAGCGTGATAGATTAAAAGATGATGCTTGTGCAGGAGAGAGAGGCGCGCTCATGGAGGATGAGCGCACGCCGCCTGTGCGGAGACCGTTGAGGAGAGAGGCGCGGTTGGTAGTGGCCATTGGATATTATAAATGATTTGTACAAGTAGAGGTGGTATCGGAGCGTCCAAAGAAATAGTAGTAGAGAAGACAAAAGAAAGAAGGAAGAAAGGGAAAAAGGTGGGGGATGTGAGGGAGAGAGACGAAGATGGGTGGAGGAGATCAACCAACGATTGGCTGGCTGTACGACAACAAAAAGACGGACGGGCGGACCCGAGCCACCTCCACAGCATCTCGCTACAGATACTTTTTCGCACTCGCCCGCACTCGCCCGTCAAACACACTGCTCCGGATCGTCGTGTGTGCCGTCTGGAATGGATTCATCATCGCCTGCCATCCACGTCAGCGTCGCACCGTGCCCATCACGACCGCCACACCTTCAAGTACAGCTCCCACACCTCGTGCAGGAACCCCCGGATCCCCTCCTCGTTCTTGCTCTCGTGCAGCAGTATAAACTTTGTGTCTGCCCAAAACACCCCGTCAGCACATCCCAGCAGCCGTCGTTCCCGACTCACTCCCAGGCGTGACGAACGCCGACACCGTCCATTCGTTGAACTTGTCCACGGACTTGAGGTACCTGTCACAGCCCTCAGTCGACTGCGTACAACCATCACATCTCCCATCTTACATCGCACCCTCCTTCCGCATCACATCTTCAATTACGTCCAGACTCGCGTTCGCGATCATCTGGATCACATGGCGGTCCTGTCCTCCCCCCATCCTTGCACTGCCCCCTTGCACATGGTGTGATTGCGTCGCACTCGATGCACCCGACAGTGCCGTCAGCGTACCCGCGAATGCAGATGTAGACCAGCTCGGTAGATTCGACGACAGCGGGTAGCTCGTCGTCTGTGCAGGCTTGTTAGAGTAGTGCGTCAGACTGTAGATCGGTGTGTCCGACGGCGACAATAGAAACAGATGGTGCGACATGAAGGTGCTTTGTTGTTTGTTGTGTGTCAAGCCTGCCATCCATGAGCATCATCTCCTCCACTTTGCTGCGCTTCCGTGCCCCTCCTTTCTTTGTCCCTTCCTTTAGGACGACCTGCATCCTTCGCCATCCTTCTTTACTCTCCACCCTCTCCCTCCACTTCGCACCCACCCGCCTCTCCAACGCAACCCATCGTGATCTCCGCCGTTTTCGCGCTTCCAGCTCTTCATGGCGCCGTCCACCTCGTCCCGACTGGCTTGACTCGCTTGACGGCAAGCTCATCTTCTATGCTATCATTGCAGTCAACGCCGGCGTTTACCTCACCTGGGAACTTGCAACGCAGACATATGTCCGTCGCGCACACCCTCCCCGTGCTTGACTTACCAATCCCACAGCGCACGACCGGTGACAGTACCCTGTTGAGGTTCATGCTCAACAACTTTCGCGTTGACATGCGCAACGTCACCTCGGGCCGCATGTATGTGAATTCGGTTTTGCCCTACTTTCTTGCCACCAACGCGCCGTTCGCTAGATGGACTCTCCTCACGTCCTGCTTCTCTCACATGGAAGCTACGCATGCGCTGTTCAACGGCCTGACCTTTTATTTCATGGCCCCGTCTGTCATGCAACTCCTCGGTAACAGGCATTTCTTGGCCCTGTATTTCTTAGGTGTGTTCATTCAACGTCCTCTCGGGTTGATCCCGATCACGCTGTGCAGGTGGGATATCGGCCAGTCTCGCGAGTCTCGGGTGGAATCACTTTTACAGACGTGAAAACGTTTCTTCACTCGGTGCAAGCGGTGAGATCCCACCCTCTTCATTTACCCTCATGTTCACATCGTTTCCAGGCGCAATCATGGCAACCATCGCCTTGTATTCCTGCGCTTTCCCTCGCAACACGTTCCTGATTTTCTTTGTCATTCCCTGTCCGGCCTGGGTATTTCTCCCCGGCGTCCTTATTTATGACGGATGGCGCAGCTTTTCAGATCAGGTACGTCTTCCATCGCGACCGACCACGTTGTCATGGGCCACTCATTTCGGATGAATGAACAGCGCACGAGGACTGACACGCCAGGACACGTTGGGGGACTTCTCTCTGGCGTGGGCTATTTTCTGTGGAGAGTAGCGCTTCGCAGATGATAATGACAGCTAACACGTGGTTGCAAAAGAATGTAATGTAGACATGCATGCGAGTGCTGGATATAAAGAACGGCGAGGTATACTACGAAGTGAACACTTGCAAATGGAATATGTATATCAAAACAACGAGTGGTATGCAGAGCAGAGCTGGACAAGAAAATGAAACGCTATAAACATGAAAAGGCGTGTTTGAACGACGGAATGAAATCCAAAGAAGATACTGAACATGCATGGGCACTATCCACTGCCTTGCATTGCTCTCAGAGGTGTGTTCATGATCTTGTCGAGCCTTCCCATCTGAGACTCGAGCCTTGTCATTCCGACAGCGTCCGCAGAACCCGAGGAAAAGTCGAGTTCACGAGCGCCGTGCTTTTCGAAATAATATGTGAGCAAATTTTTCTTGTTGTCGTCCAGTCCATCCAGGAGCGTGAAGAGATGTGCTTCGTCCCGCAACACCAGCTGGGAGGCAATGATCGCAGCATAGGCCGCCTCGCGAATGACTAGCGTTGTGGAATCTTTGAGTGCCTAAATGGCAATGATGGTGATCAACACTGCATTTGTGTGGAACGATGAGGCTTACTGCAATCAATGTTTGCTTCAGGCGAGGCAGCTCTTCTTCCAGCACTTCAGTAGGAAGCCTCAGAATGAACTTGCCAAGCGCAATCAAGCCGAACGCGTGTGATCCTGCTTTGGCACCCACATCCAATGCGGGTTCAGCGAGGAAACCGCGCAGACTGCTATGCATCGTCGTCAAGCCATACACTGGCTCTATGCGTGAACATAGTGCATCTCGAATAGTCTTGGTCGCTTCCAGAACCTGCTGCCACATCAGGGATTAAAAAAGGGATTGGCGAGGGGGACAACCCACATCGATGGCATTGCAATACCGCACTCTAAACAGCACAGAGAAAAGTTCTCCTTCTCTCCCTTCGAGGAAAGCGGCTTGATTTCCTAGAATTTCCCACACGACAATCAGGGCATATTCCAGTTGTTCGGCATCCTACCAGATTATGACATCGAAAACGCCCTCATTGTGGGGGTGAAATCAAACGCACTTTGGTCGGGTCGAGAAATTTCAACAACCCATCGAACAACCGATCAAAACTTCTTTCTTTAGTCCACATGTCCGGAACAACAGGCGGAAGTGTACGCATGATCGGAATAAACGGTGACGGGCTTGAGGGGAGCCCAAGGCGAGGGCTCAATGGAGAGGCAGTATCAGCGGGAATAGGGTTACTCGAGCAAAGCAACGCCAGTTTCTGTAGGACGCAGGCATCAGTATTGCCATTCTCCAGCGCCGTCACGAATTCATGAAGCTCTTCCACTCGATCGGCAGGTTCGACACCCTTCAGTGGTGTTCCACGTTCAATTGCTGCGGAAGGGAGTCAGAACGTTTGGGAAAAGGCAAATGCATCGATAGTCACTAGAAGCTCGCTTCGACCACCACCCGTTTTCATGGCTCTGATCCTGCAAGGGTTTGATCAATGGTTCGGAGGGTTTTCTGCCGTTCATTGGGCTGTTTTTGAACAACGCTGCCTGTCGAAAGATGGCAGCGTTGCGACTATCTGGCGTCACTGGTGGCACTAGACTTTTCCTGATCTTTGGAACAGCGGGCACCTTGGGTGGCTTTGGGGTCACCGCGCTGCTGCTCCCTAGGAGTAACGAAGTGGGGATCGCGGAGTGTACATTATCTTCTGTCTCAGGGTCCGTTAGCTCCAAAAGACGCTCTGCGGCACTTTGCGCCTGCTCGGCACGCGCACGGAGCGCATCCTCGACCGGTATAGAATCAGAAGGCTTGTCGGGGGAATCGGAAAGAGCATTTGATACGGTATTGGGTGTCGAAAGGCCAGACGATGGCGAGAATGATGGAGGTTGGGAAGTAAGACTTGAAGTGGGAGGGTATAATTTGTATGGTGTGGAAAAAGACATAACGTTCGCGGATTCGTCCATGTCTGAATCACTGTCATCTGGCACCGGGATAGTAGTAGCCAAGAGGAGGGAATCCTGATCGTCAAAGTCGGGCATGACGATGGACTGCCTAACAGGATTGGCCACGGAAAAAGGAGGTGCATGACGAACATGAGAGGGATCGCTGTTTGACGTTGCGATGACTGTTTGTGGCTTGCGGGTTGCTGAGGGT